>JAAMPD010000450.1:90819-136319 GCA_025266255.1 Trissolcus basalis | reverse complement strand
AAGAAACTGTTTCTTTTTTTTTTTTTTTTTTTTTGTGAATTTTGTTTTGTTTCGTCTTGTTAAATATGATTGGCATCTTAAAATACAAAAAAGGATAAAAATAAGCAAAAAGCAATTCACGTTGGTGTCAAATAAATATTATCACTTGTATCTTTATGTGACATTATTTATCCGAGGCTCGCAAAAGTTGTCAATATCTCATTGCAGCGACGAAATGATACAGGTGTATTTCTCATAAATTTCGCGCCATTCTACAGCCAATATTGTAACATTTTATGTCTCAAACAGTGTTATATGTTTCATACCTTGGTGCTACCTTTGTGGGTAATTACAATCTCTCTTTCTCTTCTTTTTCACATATTTTATAAACACTCTCGTAAAATCTTTTTGATTCCTGTTCAATATTATTCATTAGTTTTCTGCATCTATTATTTAGATCGTCTGTGCAATACACTTTGATCAACTTAACACACAAATATTATTAAATTTTCTTACATGAATTCTGGTCATCTATTGGATGTCGTGTGTAAACAGTTGTTCAAGTAAAAAAACAGTTGTCAGAGACATTCATCTTTCACTTGTCAGATATATTTGAACTGCCCCTATGTTGACCCATGTAAGACTGTATTTTGATGATGTGAACTGACGTCAAACACTTTTTGATGTATGATTCACACCTTACATGTTTAATACGTGCAAGTCACATATTACTGAATCTTTTACTCGTCATAGTGCAAAATATTTCCTTTTCAGTTTTTTCTTCCAAAGAACAATTCAACTTTATTGGTTACTTTTACAATCTTCAGGTTAGTTTAGTAATGTCAAAAGTTTAAAATTATAGAATATTTGAATTTTCATTCCATTTTGTTTTAGTTTGACATCAAATGATAGCTGTTCTTGAAAATATTTTTTTCAATACGTATAATTTATAATCAACTGAAACTCATTTTCTAATTCAATGTATTTATAAAATTATTAGCAGTAATTTTACAAATTCAAATCTCCATATCGAATTTAGTGTTAAATCATTTGAGGTTTTCTTGTTTGTATTCAAATGAAATTTAAAATAAATACATAAATGTTTTTCAGAATAACATTAGAAGTTTTAAGGTACACAGTGGCAAAAAATTGAAAAACTGTACTATTTCTGAATTCATCGTTTTGGAGCACGTTGTTGTCCAACCAAAAACAAAAGCTAGATGAAACGAGGCGTAGCAGCAAACCTGTCTTAATAATCACTGAATCGACATAAGAAGACAATTTGCATGTTAATGATAAAGCTTGACGAGTCGAAAAGTTTAGTCCTTGGAGGTAGAAGTTGGCGGGAAGTGGGACAGATTTATGTAATCGGTATAATCGCGGCGGCAAAGTGTGACGTGACGTCGCGCGAGATCGGACAGGCTGCTTCGGAGCTTTCGCTTGGAAATGGCAAAAGCGCCGGCGGGAGTTCGCGAAAAAGACGGCGTCGGCTTCCATTAATCTCACGGCAATCGGAATTAGCATAATTGACGGAGCGTCGAATGGGAACGCTTTTCAACTGAGAAACGCCATCGCATAATCTCACCATATATCTCACTCAGTGTTTTCCGATAGAACGACGCCAGCTACCGTGCAGCTTATATTGGCAAAAGGACCATCGACCCACGCCGACAGGCTATCAACCCACCCGCCCCTCGTCGCGTTCTTTCCAACTCCCGTTATCGATAAGCAACATTGCCTTTTTCATTTCCAATACCACGAGACAGAACGTGCATACACATTTCAAAGAGAGACATGCACATTTCAAATTCTGTTACACCCAGTCCAAATTCTTGCACTTTTTCAAACGTTGCGGCTTTGTTGTCACAAAAAAAGAACAGCTTGATGAAAAATAGCAAAATGCACCGAGAGATACGGAAAAGTGTATTCAGGGGGATCCAAAAAAAACAAAAAAAACAAACGTCTGAGACGAAGTAACAAACGGCGTCGATCGATTTTACATTTTGCATCGAATGCTTTTCCCGCTCTTGAAGCGCATCTCCTTGAGCAAGACGTATCGACGTGAATTTTTTGCCAAACAGTCATTTATCAAAACCCTTACGTATCCCGAGCTTTGAGTGGCTGAGGTACCGCGCGCACCTCAACCACTCAAAGCGCACGAAGTAAGGAGTTGGACGACGTACCGAGATCACATAGCAAAAAAGTGGTGAAAAAAAGATTAAAAAAGAACAAAGACCGAAGGAAGACGAATGATAGGATAAAAAAAAGTTGGTGGCGAGAAGGACAAAAGACCGCCAAATCTCCTCGTGATAAAAGTATATATATCGAAAAAAAAATGTTCAATTAAAATTGCTGAAAAATTTCAATGGATCTCTTTTTTCGTCTAAGAAATGATGATAAAAATAAATAAATAAATGTTTATCAGTATTTATAAACCGGAATCAAAAGATGGAAATGGAGGATAAAAAACAGGATGAGAGCCACGGAAAGTGCTTCGTTTAATAATCAAACATGTTGCAGCACTCGCGAGGTAGTGTGCTGATGCTCTAACGTGTACATGACTCATAATGCATTTACGCCGAAAATGAAATTATCGTAGCTCTGCTGTGTATGTAGACTGTGAACGTAGTCAAAACTTGAAAGTGTGTAAAAGGGATCAGGTGCAGCCATCTTTAAACAGCATTTGATTTAACCCCCTAATTACATACGACACCACATCACTAGTTAACCGAAACATGAATGCTTCTGGTACGCGAGCTGAATTTTACGCCAATAGTTGTCTGGGCTTTTGAAATTTTGATGCAATTTCATGATATAATTTGGTAATTAGTATAACTTTGCAATGACGATTCAAAGCCTCTTTTCATCGCTGAGTATAAGCCTGAGCTATTTTTATGGTCTTACAAAATGTTTGGTACCACTAAATTTTATTTTTAAATTAAATAATAATTTCTCAAGCAGTTCAAATGAAAATCGTACTAAATTTTTTCAGAAAATACTTATGAGAATCTTTTTTGTATCATTTCTTTGCTCCTTTGGAGATGTTTTCTAGTATACAGCGCTGTATAAAGGGTTGCCTTACGCACAGGGGCAAGCGAAGATGCAGTCAAAGTTTCTTTTTTGTGAACGTTCAAAAATTTTGTGGCATCAATGTCCATTCAATCTGCAATCATATGAATATCTTGAAGCCTTGAATTTTTAAAAATATTTATCAGAATGGCTATAGTTTGTTTGTAACTCAATGATCTATTTAAAATTTTATTATGAAATGTGGCAACATTTGGAGATTCTTTGCCATTCACAATGTGATAAATTTTCGTGTCAACAATATTGTAAGTGAATCACAAAATACGCAAGCGGACGATATTTTTATACAATATAACGATCAGCGAAAACAATCTGTACGTGATGATTACATCAAGAAGCTATTCTGTGAATGAAATCGTGCGAAAAATGAACGTTTTAATCAGCTTGCAATATTATGTTTGTATTCGAGATATTGTGAGTTAGCCAGAAAACATGTGTATGTATTAAACATTAGCAAAGCGCTATCGTAAACATGAGATGAGGTATACGCACAACTATATAGAATTCGGGAATTTTCCTCTGACGATTGTAACCACGCATTCATCAATGGGATTCATATCAGATGGTAGGAATAACAAATTGTGAAAGCAATTTTGTTATTATAATATTGACTTAGATAAACTGATTACTATCGAATCATTATATTTTGCACGTCTTCAAATTTCAATATTTCATTTGACTTTATTTTATTTTTCTACTGCAAAATGTTACCTTTTTGTTGATGCATTTTTGCACAATTCAATTTCTTTTTTGTTTTAATCAAATTATCAAGCAATGAAACGAAATATCACTCGCAAATTCATAAATAGCAATCAGAGATTATTTATTATAAAATTAAAAGGTGCACGAACGGTTCACACGGTTCTCGCAGCAAAAAGGGTACCTTTGCTGCTGCTGCTGCACACATATACCTATATCCAGACATTCTGTCGAGAGTATAACTCGTATGAAATTTTATGTACGGTGACCACAATTTCGGCTATTCAAACAGCAAAAATATCTCTACTATATACCTTCGCATCTATTGTACAGTTCGAGCCATTAATTTTGCTTCTATAAATTATAACCCCTGTGTGTCGTAAAAATTGCATTAGTTAAAAATCAAATAGTAAAACCCATTTTTTATCATTCCTATCGCAAAACTGTATTTGCATGTTAAAAACGATTTACTGCAAAGACTTTCGAAACTGAAAAATTGTGAATCAACAATACAGCCAAAAAATTTAATTAAATTTATTTCATCATTCGATGCTGATTACTTGATAAAATTGAGTATGATAAATTAATTAAAAACAATTTTTATAAAATATAAAACATATATTTATATGCCTTTGAATTTTATCCTTTACGAATGCTTTTAACAAAAACTAAACGAAAATGGTATTAATTAATTTGCCGAATTGTTTAATAAAAGAATTATTCAGATTTTTAATGCATTCACCTCGTGAAACCTCAATGAAAGAAACAATCAATGACGAAACAAAACAACGAAGAAAAATAATCTTGTGTTGAGCAATAAATGTAAGAATAATCCACACACCTTTGCAAATTGGCGATTTAATATGAATCGTTTTTAACACGTAATAATTATGAATCATTTACGTGATTATCGTTTATCAGGAATGAATGAAACGAAACATATTGATAAAAGAAATTAAGATCGATTATTAGTCTGAAATTGAAATTTTAGTAATTTTATTAATGATTAGACTATTAATTCATTTCGTTAACCTTGAGTTATTCAAAACTCGTTGAGTGCGCGAGCGGTTAAATCTTTTTAGACCACCGTGTATGTATTTTACTTTAGTATCCTTATTATTTCAGCAATCGAATTATCTTCGAAATATCAACAAATTCTCTCATATAAAATTATAATACTTCACAGTTAATTAGAGCAGCAGTGAAATTCACGAAAAATGGAGTGAAAATGTGGAACAAATTATGAAAACCTTTTTATAATTTTTGCCAAATTTTAAACAAACTTTAACTAAATTGCTATGAGTTAATTTTTCGAAAATTTAAACTGATCGAAAAATGTGTTTTTCATTTTCAAATCATAAAAACGAAAAAAGTATCCGGTTGATTTTGAATTTTCAATTCTAACAACGAGAATCTAAAATTAAACTGATTTATATTTTCGTGGAACCAAAAATCATATAACATTTCTAATTCCTCCGAAACACCTTAGCCGGAAATAAATTACGGATATCTTAAAATAGAAGTTATTCAGGAACATTTTTTTGGGATGATAAAATTGCATTTCACTGAGAAAAAAGTTGCTCCTATATATATAAAACTGACATATTGCAAGATTTATGCAACGGCACAAAAATGATGTTGACTCGGGGTTATTTGCTATGACGTTAAATTTACTAATTCCTTATAATTTCTATAGGACTTTGAATTTGTGCAGCGACTCTAGACAACTTTTTTTCGCGGTATCTTCATAGGTCAGTTCGGTGGGCCACCTTGTATGAGTAGAAGACGACTGCATAAACTGGTTCGACGAGTTCCTCGGCCGTAAAAACCTCCGAAATTCGTGGGTCCTTTAAAAAACGACCTACAAGCCCCAACATGTTGTCCACGTCATGAAAAAAAAGGTGTTGCATTTCGAGCACTCGCTACTTTCGTTAGATTGCACGCATCCTTACAATTTTTCCATACCTTAAATTCAAAAACGCACCAACCGAAAATTCAATTTCACATCATTTAATCCGTACAACTTGACGGAAATTTCACGAAATCAAGTCTCCTCAGATCTATGCGTAGAAAAAGTAAACATTTTCTGCGGTACATTAAAATTTCATTGTTCAAATATTTGTTTTAATTTGACAGCTGAAATAAACAAATAATCAATTTTTTTAATCTATTTGTTCGAAATTGTGACGAATAACCTTTATTTAAGCGATTACATCATGCTTTTAATCAGAAGTTCAATAAACTTGATTGTTTCAACGAGCGAAAACACAAAAATGTGCAAACACTAAATATCAGTGTATATCCTATTTTGATGTAACTGCGTCTTTGCAATTTCGATGGAAATTATTGAGTTATATTTTTAATTTCAATCTATTATTCGTAAACAGCATCACAAAAAACTATGTTAACAATCAATGTTCTAACGTATTCTGTATTTTACAGACTGTTTTTTATATAATTTCATAATGAGGGCAAATTTTTTACAGAAAAGAGAAATTATAAATGTTGTATGAAAAAAATTTTTTGCGAACTGAAAATTGATCAGCATACATGAATGAGCGTGATTAATCAGGAAAGCGTCATGGAGAACTCGAAGATGAGCGTAGTGGGGCTCAACATGGAATTTTTTGCGGCTGCATCCGCATGCGAGGACCACGCTGGCTTCGAAAAATGTCCTTGAACTACTCGTAAAGGAGCACAGAGAATCGGCCACGCTAGTGCAGGCTCCGTCGGTCGATAACCCTTTGCTGAGACTCGGCAAAAGGCCATGACCTAGCCCAAAACCTTTGGGCGGTCTGACGCAACCGGAAATTCTAGTCCTAACATCACACCTTTTTTCCAGTCCATTCGGGATTAAAATAATCCCTTATTAGTTCGTCTTTCGTCAGCACAAATATCAAGCTAGACAGTTTTGCTGTAGACGAGAACGCGACCATTTATGTCGATTCGACATTTGGCATCTGAATCACGGAGAAGTTTTGTTCTAAAAAAAAGAAAAAGTATGCAAATTTATTAATCACCCGAATGAAACATTGAGTTTGGTAGGCATATGTTGTTAAAATCATAAATCACGATGCGAACAAAATACTGCGAAGTATCGTAGAAAAAGGAAAATATGTTTTCAAGAAAATTTCTGACTCGCGGAAAATAGAATTTTTCTTTTTTTAAATTGTGACGTTCGAATTTTTGTGAATCGGTTGCAGCGAGATTAACCCCCCAACCTCGATGATTCATTTACAAATTAAAGAAATTCCTGGAATCTAAAAAATAAGCAACGAATAGTTCGAATTGTAAAAAATGTTGGTGCCAATTGATGTGCTAATGTGTTGTAAACTTTTCTTTTGTTATTATAAACAGTCGACGATTTTGATTCCTCCGCACTTCCCCTCTTGAAGGTAATTTATAATTTAGTTCAATAAATTTGATCTAATCGTATGATTTTTTCCACAAACATTATCAAAATCCAGTATCGTTTTCTACCTGACTGTAATTTAGATATATTATGTTATTCATTATGCTAATAAATTTTATTGATTACTGATTAGTTTAATTTTAATCTATTGTATTCAAGTATGATTAAGATAAATATTACAATTATTAATTTAGACCAATTTCACATTCTGATTACATTTTTTATTGTCTTTTTATTACTTTGATAATTTTCTGCGTATTTAATCTTGTGTTATTTAATATATGTTAATCATAATCAGTGCACGCCTAATTTGTATAATTCATTCACTATTTTTTTTGAATTATAAATAAAATAATTTAAAATAATAATTTCCGATGTTACGATTCCATTATATTTCATTTTATTTATTTTTTTTTTTCAATAATAAATGTTTACGAACAATAGAAATTGTCCCTGTATGGAATGTGAGAAGTGAACAATTATGCAGACCTACGACACTGCTCAATTCGTCATTCAAGTAAACCGTCCGATGTTTGAATCAGCCATTATATTGGAATAATCAAAATCACGCGTCAAAATAACTTCGTTATCGTAACGTTAAACTCATGCTTAATTAAATTTTTATTGACACATATATTTCACTGAAATGAATTTTTATGCCACCTTCATATGAAATCAGATTGAACAAAAAGAAATTTCCAGATAAATTTTTCATGTTTACATATCATTTTATCTGAAATATGACAGAAATTTGCTATCTATATGAAATCTATAAAAGACAACATGAAAAGAGTGATCCGGATTCAAATCGCCATAGGTTTGATTATTATACATTCAAGTCTACTCAAAAGTCTATCTAATCGCACTGGTTCTCAGAATTAATTTGTGGAATAAAACTGCCAAATTGTATTAAGGGTTACAAATATCATCTTCTATTAATGATTTCAATTGGAGTTTTAAATTTTGAATCGCAACAACATCTCTAGATTCGATTGGTTCAGTCTGGTTGATTTTTTGTTCTTTTTTGTACGATTTCGTATACGCTCACAAAACCGAATATTGGAATCAAAACAATCCGCATTGGTCCACCGCAAACCGTTTTGAATGTCTCCCAAAATGCATTGTCATTGACGCACTGCAAAATGAATTTTGACACATATAATCGTGGGTTGAAATATTTTATGAATTGATGAAATATTGTTTATATGGAAATTCTGAATTTTGGTGGTAAGCGTTAACTATGTTATGTCAATATTATTTAACACATTTTATTATTGATTATGATTTTTATCGAATAAAAAAAATAAATAAAATAACAAATAGGTGGTTTTTAATGTATTCAACAGTTATCTTTTTTACTGAAGAACGAAATATATTCACTCCTGAATTATTTTTTTATACTTCAAAATTAAAAACGTTGATAAAATCAGTGTTATAAACTCAATTTCATTATCAAAATTACTCATATAATTACTTTTATTAATAAATAAATAAAATACGAAAAATAGATATTTTATGTTTATATTTAATGTTTGCTTTTGTTCGTACAAGAAAGTATAAGTGGAAATATTATTTTTATTGTATCTTCATCTATATTCTATACATCAATATTTTAATATTTCCAACATCTATTGTCGACTATTTCATCCTAAAGCAGTCTAAACTGACCGACGACTTGTCAAATTCATTCTGGACATTGAGCATTCTTCTTTTGGTTACTTCAAACAGAATTTGCATTTACGGAATGCAGTTGTATATTTGTGATAGTTATAAATAAGATTTAACCAAAAAAACTGTGTATTCTAATATTATTTATTTCAACAAAACAGCATGTTTTCTACAAATCAACAAATTCCCAAGTCTGTGAATAAATTAAAAATAAATAAACAAGTTTTTCTTCAAGCGAGTAAAAAATTTTAAAAATGCAAGTTTTCGTAATTTCTGATGATAATAGTCAAATGATATAATTTTCAAAAGTCACACAAGTTATGACACATTTATAATTGCTGTATTATACATAAAAAAATGCGTAATAACAAAAATTTCACACGCCCTTGAACCAGTGTTGGGATGCTGATACAATATCGGAGTTCCGGGATTGCTAAACAATTATAAAATTCTTTGGATAAAAACAAAATTAACCTTTCTCACACTTGATAATAATTTCGATAATTCTACTAAAAATGAGGAACATTCAATTTGCAGTGCAATATCTTCACATCTTATATAAAACATTTCCATCAAAAAGCGTTGATGAAAATAATTTTAGCAAAATTTAAATAATTTCAATTGATAAACGCGCTAACGTTTATTTTATATACAATTATGAACACTCAAATAATTACATTGATTAATGATTCATTTTCATCAAAAAACTTTCCAACGTTATTTTTCAAACTAAAAAACACGACATTCATTTTGTTTTGAAAAACTCCAAACATAAATTAAAGAAATGATAATTTCAAAAATACCGAGTCATTGTTTATTTCATGAATTAATTTATTACTATTAATGTATGTTTAAAAAATTCATTTATTCAAGTTATTTTTATTTATAATTATTAAATAAAAATGTAATTTATTTTTTTATCATTTATTTTGCGTCATAGTTGAGATTCAATATACATGTTTCCATAAAAACTTATATTATAATTAGTAATTGAAAGTGATACTTTTATATGTGATAACATTGTTTGTCAGACACATACGGGGTTACCGAGGCGATACTTGTTTAATAAGCAAATAAGAAGGAAGTGGAGATTTTAACATACCAGCATTGCCAACATGAACGAGTGAACTTTAGAATCTTGAATCTTGCGGCATTTTTTTGTCAGTCTTTTTCTCTGATGTTATTACTCCGATAAAATCATTGTTTTAATCCATTTTTTATAATACTATACTTCTGAATACTAAATTTATCACATTTACATTTTAAGTAAGCATAGAGAAACAAAAAAGAAGAAATTCGATTTTTCATACAAAGTTCACCAGCCGAATCTCAATCACTTTAACTTTTTGATAATTTTGTAATCGTTAAAAAACAAAGTGTTCTTCTGTCTGTCAAGGTGCAAATCAATTTTTCATGTTTTAAGTCAACGATAACTTCTAACATTTGTCAGAAATTTTCATTATTTTCATTATTGCACGTCTTAATAACGTGTTTTTATTTTCAAGTAAATACTAAAATTGTTTCATCTTGCAAACAAAATCGTCAATTCATTTACTAAGATTTCTCGCAAACTTTCGGTTGTCTTCTCCAGTAAAGAGCGGTAAGGTACATAAGATTTTTACTCAAGATACAATTCTGCATTTTATCTTTCCTGGTCAGGAGTACCTACAAGTTAACTTTACAAATCCAAGTCAGAATATGCACCCTTTCTAACTTAACATTTTTTTAGTTCTCACAATAACTGTTTCGCGAAAGTGTGTTATAGTATTTCAACTTGACAAAACCCATCAATGTCTGATGATTCTAAAAACTTCTCCATTTCATCATAAACTGCTTGTTTTGCATTATATGTAATCAAAATAAGATTCTGTGTATTCCTGATCCGTGACCGAGATTTTTGTAAGGTTTCTCTACCAGCCTAGTATTTTTGTATTTCCTTTTCGAAAGGGTCCTGTGTTCCTCTCAAAGCGTTTCTTCTAAAATAGTCAACGGCCCATTGAAATGGAAATGTCGCTTTTTATTCGCGATATTTTTTAGAACCATTAGATGAATGATGTTTCGTTTGTTGAAAAAAGATTTCTATTCATTGATGATTTTTTCGACAGCACAAAACGAGTGGGGTGAATTTTTTTTAAATAGGTCAGGGTTCACCTTGATGCATCAATGGTACAGTTCAATTTTCTTTCCACAAAACTTCGGTGCTCTGGATGGTCCCGCTGCACGAATTCTTCTGCCTCAGATCGGAATGTCAATTTTTCATTCGATCGCAAAAGTTGATCTAAAATTCTTGCCAAGATATTGAAAAAGGATATTCTTACGAGAGAAGTTATCGAACCCAGCGTGTTGTTGATACACTTTTTGTTGTCTCGATTGTTAAAAAAGTTAATTTTTTGTTATTGTTTGTCTGTTGGTGCTTAGGAAATATCCAAGAGTCCATTTAAAAACGAGAAAGCAATTTGCTTATCACGCGTCCACTTTTCCTTATTAAACCCGTGAAACTGAAGTGAACGATTGCAAGGAAGAACAGTTGAAATAAAAATTTGTAGAAGAGAGCTGCCCTCGGACAAGTAAACAAACATAATGATTGTCCATGTATTTTTTTTTGCAAGTTGCTAAATAAAGCATGCTAAAATTAGTATGAATGAAAAAAGAGATAAGAAATATAGATATGATTAGGATCGAAATGCGCCCTCAACGAACATCTGAGATAAAACGAATCGAAATGAGGTAAATTAACGAAAGTAATTAATACGGCAGGCAGATAAAAAGGATACGAAAGGAACCCTTGTTGGGACGATCGCGCGCGAGAGAAGGTGCGAACGCGCGGAGAAGTGCGGGAAGATCGGCGGAGTTTAACAACCTCGTAAGTACGGCTGGCCGACTCACCCTTAATTTCGGGCAAAATTGCGGCGCTGCATTTTTCTGGGCACTCGAAAAGCAAAACCAACTTGGAAATATAAAATGGAAAGAGAGAAAAGATGTTGGGGAGGTGGAAGACTCGCGATGCATATATATAAGAGTCCGATTCTCAGGGAGAAGCAGTCCACAAACAGGTCTCGAATCGAAAGCAGTTTCGGCTCTAACCGAAAAACGAAGAAAGGGACGTTATCTTAGACCAAGGATTCGCCTCATCGAATTCGGGTACTGGAGCGCGCGAATTTTCGTCCCCGGCTCTATCCTACCTGCTCCGAGGCTTAGATCTGACTGACCCCAAGATGGACAATGTGCAAGGTTACAATGACGCTCACCTGCTCCAGTTAAGGGACGCCCGCGATCTCATTGAAGAATTCTGCGATGAAATTAGCGAGATGAAGGGCAGATGCATTGACATAGGCTGCGGACCTGGAACCGTCACTAAAGATCTCATCCTCCCTCGATTGTCCAAATCCGCAACTCTCATAGGTAACACATTTTTTAGCTTCATTATTTCCATCACCATCCCAAAGCAACAAAAATATATTTGAAAAGGTTCATTTCGTAAACGTCTTGCATATATAATTTATACTACTTTTGTCATAAATGATTGTCACTTCATTAATCAACATGTGTGTGTGATAACTACATATGTGAAATATATTTTGATTAGAATATTTTTAGACAAATATATTTGGAAGTGTATGTTTGTTGGGTGATTAGATTGTTAACGTACTAACAAAAATCATGTATCACCTAAGTGGTAGAGTTGTCATTTCATTCGATAGTAAAATATGGCTATTAAAAAATCTTCATCGAGTTACACTAGTTCGTGATGACTAGTTTGGCCTAAAATATTCGGCTAGGACGAATTACAGTTACAGAATGCCGATAACAAATTTTAATACCACAGTTTATTCAACTCTTTATGTTATATGTTCCGGAATCTTCTTACGGTTTCGGGCACAAAGTGAAATCTTTTTGCAACGTTTCGTCCGCTAAACTAAACGAAATTGCGTTTCAGTCATTCATAAATAAAACGGTGCAACAATCTACTATTTGTTATTCCATTTTTTCATCACTCATTAGATAGTTTTGATAGTAACAAGTTTTAATCTGAAGTAAAATTTTTTAAAAACATGGAAATTTTTATGTGTCTAAATTATAAAAGAACCTTATAAATTAATGAAATTTTATTTGAGGAAAAAATAACTTATGAATTACATAAAAATGCAGAATCAAAAGATAATTATTTTAAATAATAAGTGATGGTTAATAAAGTTGAAAAATTTATATTGGAACTGGAAGATTGTGAGTGGTCGAAAATCGATGTATCACTTTCATCGAGGCCCAAAATCGAGAAACACGGAGTGGGAATGGAAAGAAACCATACTTCCGATCGTACCTCAAGGTATTATATTTGACATAGGACATTATTTTATTTGAACAAGAAATTTAATTTCAAATGAAAATAATGTTTTGAATTTCATCAGCCTTGTAATATCAAAACGTAATTAGTTTTTATGAAACGGAAAAAAAAAGAAAAAAACCACAAACAGATCAAATAAATATGGAAATACGTATCTCTTCTTTAAAATTGATAAAATCATTTAAATTATCATTGCTCTACTGAACATACAAAACAATAGGTACAATTATTTGGAAATTACTTACTAGGAATGGTTAGTGTTAATTACTTGTTTTTTAACTTATTTTAAATAATGGTTCCATGTGAGATATAATATCAAAAATAGCGATTTGCGACTTATTTTATTGATTCAAAATATAAAAAATAATCATTATTTAATTTAAATTTAAAATAAACACATCGTCATTTTATTAGTGTATTATAAATTTAAACTCAAAATTACATAATTATTCATTTATGAATAATTCTTGATACAGTATCATTGGCGATAACAATTCTATCAGTATTGTACGTATTGTTATTGTTTTTTAATTTTATTTGTTTTTTTCGTTTGTTGTTGTTTTTTATTGAAACATCAAAAAGTCACAAAATCATGAACTTCACCTACCCATATGAATTTATTCTCCCCATTGATTTTCTCCTTATTTTGAACACTTTTCAAAAAAGTGATTTTATCCTTAGTAATCAATTAATATCGCATACCCTAACTTTTTTTCACATTGCGTTATGTATTATTTATGTAACAATCGTGACAAAATGAAACAGGTGATAAGACTTCACGGTAACAAATATTTCGCGTATTCAGTTTTAGAACGATCATTGATTACTCGGACAAACAAAGATCATGAACGAGTTCGACAATTGCTCTTAGGTAACAATTATTAATCAGCAATCTAATCGAGCGAAGCAAACACTGGTTCCTCATAAGGAAAAAGCCTAGATGAACGATCTAAAACAGATTTCATCGGCAATTCTAATTATCAGCTCTGCACAAAGGCAAAAAATTCAACGCGAAGTTCGACAGGGTTCGTTGGAAGGGGGCATAAGGGTAAAATTGGAAAATATGTCTTGTGAAAGATTGTCTCTTTATCACAAGATTGTATTAATACATTTGACCTTTTCAAGATGATCCACCAATACAAAAACAATCTGGACATTTTTCGCTTATTTTTCGATAATAGGGATTGCGAATTTGAATACAATGACGCACACATAATCGCCATATCAGTCCACTATCCGATCTTTTCACAAATAACTAACCTATCACAAGAAATAAAACTTCGAGCGTTATAAATGCTATATGTTTCTTGCAAACACCAAGGTCTGTCTTGACGTGTTACTTCCTTGTTATTATAATGTATGGAGCAGTTATAAATATAGCTCAAACGAAAAATGTAGGAAAAGAATTTAATTTAATCTTTTTTTTTTGAATTTATGACTATGTCAAATTTTAATCAAACATAATTTTGACTTTTTTGATGAATATTCATGTATGTCTATTAAAATTTTAGGACCGCAATCGCAAGATAAAAATTTATATAACAAAATTGGTTGCTAACTGAGTTGTGATGAGATTCGAGTTAATCTGTTCGATGCTGAAAAAGTACAGTTATAATGGCATTAAGTGACATATTTTTGGGCGCTTAAATGTGTTGTATTTAAATAATTACGGAACACTGAACAACAATGTTGTTGCACCTCCACTTTCCTGATAAGTGACCATGCAATTACCATTTATTTAATCGTTAGAAATTCTTTTCCGCAATGAAATAGATAATGACTTTCAGTCCAAAGTCATTATTAAAAATTATTGCCGAAACTGCAAATTGTTTACAAAAACTGGAATAACAAAAATTACAACAAAATATTAAATTTTTTTAGTTTTGTGAATTTTCTTAGATCAGTTATTTTGATGATAATTATTTCGTACAAATTTTTAATTTGTTCGTGTTGTTCGACAAGCGGGACTGATGATAAATAATTTTCTTATAACGCCGAATTATCATTCAATTAATATCCGAATAAAAAGATAACATGTTTAAAAATTCAGCAAAAAAAAATCTGGTTATTTCGCCCATCTTAATTAGAGCGAGAGTATCTGATCAATAGGATCAAATGATTTTTGGAGTGTTGTCAAATTGGTATACGCAGATTAACAAGTTTGTGATATCGGTGGATGACATTTATACGATAAAAAAAAGTCCCAGAATGTCTGGTTGCGGAGATAACTACTGTTTCTCCTGTTTAATGCATAATCTCTAGCTTTTTCCAATCAAACAGTTTAGTCGAATGGAAAAATTACGACAAATTAAAGTCTTCGAAAAATTTTGATAAAATCATTATTCTTCTGCAATGTAGACGGTTCGTGATCGAATAACTGACGAAAAAATAAATGACTTTGATCTAATATTAATCGTTTACGAAATGATAATTTTTTTGTTTAAATTAAGACAATTCGGAGCCTCGATAATGAATATTTTGTTTGATTTCGCAGGCGCAGACATCTCAAGAACGATGCTCAGCTATGCACGAAGAACATACGAAGGCACACCGCGATTATCGTTTCTTGAACTTGACATTGAAGCTGAAGAACTTCCGAAACACGAAATTAGCCGCTACGACAATGCCGTTTCATTGCACTGTCTTCATTGGTGTCAAAACCCCAGGTAATTATTAAATAACAATCCTTGTTTAAACTGCTTAATTAATTCAATAATCAATCAGAAAATTATCAGAGAATGCAACACGGAAATTTTCTAAGGTTAAAAACTTCATTTCCTAAAATAATTTTGTCGTGATAAATATATTTGCATTAATTGCATATTTGAACCTGCGCCTCTGCGATTTCAGTCTGCCGTCTTATCCACTGCACTAAAGTGGTCTTTGAAGTATCAAATTTTTTTTTGTAAAACATACTTACTCATCCTAAAAATTTCTTCAATACTTGTAAATTTTCCTCAAACGTAGGAATTTTCCATGTCTCATTTCTTAATTATTTATATAAACGATAAATAATTCAGAAATTGTAGGCAATTTTAATTCAGAAAAAGAGAACTTTTACGTATACTTTTACATACAATTGAATACTTTTTTAAACGATATTTAGTAATAATCCATTAATTACTAATATTTTTTTCTATTTTCCACAGACGTGCCTTTGAAAATATTTATCAGTTGTTAAAACCCGGAGGAAAAGCACTCGTTTCGTTCATAGCATATAACAACGGATTCGATGCGTATTTAAGACTTCACAATAGTGCAAAATATGGCAATTATATGAAGGTAAACAAAATTTCATCAAATCAATACTTCAAATACCAAATATCGATTGTGTTATTTGATTTGATTATATTTATAAATTTTAACTTCACAATCCATTTCAAATTTGTTTAAAATCAGAAATAAAAAAAATGGAGTTATTAAGTTATTAAACTTATGATTCTTTATAGGATGCGATGAAATATGTACCTTACTTTCACCGATGCGTCAACCCAAGAGCAACGTTGAAAAAAATTTTAGAAGAATCCGGATTCGAAGTGATGCACTGTAGTAGAAGAGAAAAAAGTTTTATTTTCAAAAATATGCAAATTCTGCAAGGTAAGCTAATTATAATTTGTATGAGCAAAAATTTGTGACAAATGAGCTTGGAATTTGAATTGAAGAAATTAATTTTGCAGATCACGCGATGGCTGTCAATCCGTTCCTCGAGCGAATCCCAGAGAACATGAAAGAAGAATTCAAACATGATGTCACGAGAGAAATTTCCAGTAACAAAATTTTGTTTGTGAATCGCGACGATGAAAATTCAGAGTACAGCATATTGGATCGATATTATGTCCTTATAGCTTACTTCAAAAAGCCTGAAAAGATGTTGATTCAAAATGGTATCATTAGCAAATGATTTCATAATGAAAAATGACTGCGTTAACTCAACTTCATTTTCAAACTGACGTGTAAATATTGAATGAACAAATGCGAACATGATATTCGTGCGTACTCACATCGCTCCTTAGGAGTCAACAATTTTGTATCTATTAATCGGTTGATATTCATGATATGATTATAAAAAAAATCAATCGCGTGATAATTTTTTGAATTGATTTTTTTTGCTATTATTTTGAAATTATTCAAAGATGTATTTATCGAGAACGAATAAAACTGTACTAGTTTTCTTTCAAACTTTTCGTGTCACTTGCATTATTTTAAACTTTTTAAATTGTGCGGCATCATCTACAAAATGAAAAAAAACCTACTAACGTCATTGATGGATACAAATTTAAATTAGGTTAAATTCACTTACGTTTGTCTCTTTGCTTACACGTAAATGCCTTTACAACTGGGTTCCTATACGCACGCTTCTACTGCGAAATTAGAGTATAAAAAGACTGCTTGCATGTTAAAGTTAAGTCTAGCTTATAAACATTTTAATTATTTTTTGTAACAAAAAAAATATCTGAAAAAATCAAAAACAAACGTATGCAATAAGATAAATTGTATTAGAAAAAATTATTATTGTAAAGAGAACGGCGAAAATAAAGATAATATTTTTTGCAACCTGGTTCTAATAATCTGGAAGACAATGAATAGCATAAGTTGTAACATTAAGTTGTTCTTTATTCTATTTTCCATTTTTTTGTTTTTTTTTCTTTTTGATCTTACATAGTGGTATAGCCACTTACATATGTATATACCTAAGTAGATCGTTCTTGAATTTAAAAGTGTCCTTTTTTTGTTTATCGGTTACACGAAATTCTCTTACAATGCAGGGTCTCTTGTCACAAACAACAGGTAACAATAGTTACTAATTTGTCGAGTTTCTAAAAAATACATCCAGATATATATTAATTATTCCTTTTCATATATTATATATCATCATTATAATAAATAACATCAAGTGCGGTAATACGCAAGTGCTTGAATTTGTGTATATTTCAGTCAACATAAAACAATTTGGTAGCGCATTGTCAAAAAAAAGAAACAGATCCACAGTGGAGCGTCCAGTTTCTTTTTTTCAACCTCCAATTCTCGACCGAAGCCCCGCCGAGCACTTCTGACTTGCGGATCCTCCAGTCCCACCTCGTGTTAATTTATTTAATAAATGTAACACGCAGGCGTCGAGGGAACCCGAGTGCACATCATAGTTCTCAAAAAATAAACATCTTTAACCAAATCAGTCTTGCAGAAGTCGAACCTGCGTACTCGCGGGGGCCCACAAAAAACCTGCTACCGAAGGTCCTTAAAATTATTCAGCGAAAGTCGCGCAAAATTTGTACCAATCCAAATGCGCCAATCACAATAAAAATTCTTTTTCGCAAGGCTTCACAGAGTAGAAAACGCGATATCGACAGCACTTAGAGGGAAGCGATGCAATCTCTCTGTTGAACATTTTCAGTCTCATTCAGAAACAAATTTTGTTTCGTTTGTTTGTTTGTTTGTTTTTTTTTCTTGATTCACTTTTATTTTTTGAAATGGGACACAATGTTTTGTTGCACTGACAGACGACGTTCTGATCAAACGCGTTTTCCAATTATTCGACAAGCGTTCTAAAACTGACTCAAAATTTTCAACAGAATAGAATTTACTGATATTGTGGTAACAAGAACAAGAGCATTTTCAATTTACAGTGCAGTGAGTTTGGTCTCTTTGCTACCATTTTTGTATCAAGTGGAAAGGGTGCGTCTTATAAACGCTACAGAGTGCACTCGAAAAATCTACGTTAAAATCTATGTATACTAAATTTTGTTTATCAATCCTAAGGCTTATCGTATACTCGTTATATCGGTGAACGTAATTTGTCTATGGTTCATTAAAAAAGCAAGAAAATGAAAAGAATCACAGAGCAACTTACGCTTGAGCTTGTATTTTTTATAACCTCGTTCAATTAGGATTCAATTTAGAAAAAATAAAAATCCACGAAGCCCCGATAAAGTACTAAGAAAAATTCGACCAATGAGATATGAAAATCGAAGCATAATTTGACCGATTCATAGGCTTGTATAAGATCAGTGATTAACTAAAATTATGTTTTGTTTTAAGATAAAATTTTTGTTGCTTTATCTGCAATACACTTATTCTAATTGACATCGTAATCGAGATGTAATCAATTATTTCATTGAAATGCAAAGTTCGCAATTGGCATGACTATAATTCGTCAACAGTACAATTTTGATTTAGTTGCTAAAAACACTCCGCGTGTTAGGACATTTGGACCTGGGACGAAATCATTGTGATTTTATTGAACAGTTCGACTCTTCAGAGAGTTGCAACGGCAATTTTAACGTCTGTTAAAATTTGGTTAAAAATGCTACACCTTTGGGAGTACTGATTCACGAGTGAGATTTAGATTAGTTCATTTTCTAGATAGTTTTCTTTTAACTTAAGAAATATAAAACATACAAAATCAAGTGAATACGTCTGTGTCGTTTGTGTCTATTTTTTCGTAATTTAATTATAAATAATTGTCGCTTGATCAGAAACATTGGAGCGATCAAAACGATGATAATAGTCACGCGTCTCCATTCAGAGGCTTGCGATGAATGGAAACACGCGACTGACATATTTTATCTGCAAAAGCACAGCAAGCGTGACATTGAACTGCGTTCCCTTGACACTCACTTACATTGTTCAAGACACGTTTTCCAGAACACAAAAGATTCCCAAAACGCGAAAACCATCCTGCGACAGTGCTTTTTTGTTCTCGTTCTCTCTCTTTTTCACTCTCTTGCTCTATCTTTCTGTCTCTCTCAGAATTATTTACACGAAGTACGCTTAAATTGTACGATGATGTGCGCTGTAGGAAAAACATCGAAGTGCGACAAAGAATGACGGATGAGCGTATATTGACGTTTAAGTACTTTCATTGTAAAATAGAAATACACGTGTTACATTGAGGTGCACGTGAGATATATATACATGTGTCATAACAGCAGGTTTTTTTCACGTGACAGGAAATCGAGCTTTTCCCTAGACGATTAAATTAACATTCGAAAGGCAATCTAACTAAAACAATTCCTTATGCATTCCAATTCCAAGATAAGCTCCAAAGTAATAAATGTGACCGCCGAGATAAATAATTTCAATTGCTCTCTGACGTTATCCGTCATGGCAACAAATCGTAAAAGCTATCGGTAGCACAGTAAACGATCGCTGACAAATAAATATAAACTTGTATACGAGCTTGAATTAAATTGAAAGCTTATTTTGTACCGTGAAGAATCAAATAGGACGAAAAGCGGATTCTAGTCGCGATCACGTCACTTACGACGCTATTTATAGTTTACCAATTCCTGTTAGCATTGCGGACACAAGGAATTCTTTTCATATATGTCCACTCCCTGCAAGACTAGCGTAGTTTAATGTTACGTTTAATGCATAGTTTACTTTATTTATAACTATTAATCCAAGTTTTTAGACATGTTTTGTACTGCATAAAGTAAAGTTTGATGTTCCAGATTTTCTTTTTCTATTTTTGAAACTCGAAGAATGATTCACAGAGGATTTTCGCAAGTTTATCTATCTTCGAAATTTCCAATAGAGAAACATTGATTGAGAAACTTCAAATAACCGTATAGGTACAAAAAGATATAGTGACAAGAAAAACGCTGAAGTATCGAGTAAAATCGCTTTACATTGTTTTATTGCACTCAGTCCGTAAAAGTGACCAAGTTCGTTTGGCTATGATCGAACAGCTGTCTGCGTTTTGACAGATCAAAGTGCATACAAAATGTGTCCCGTCTTTCAAAAGCCGGACAAATTTTGCAGGCAATTTGCTGAACGCAATCGTTGCTGATTCGTTCGTCCTGACAAAATTCTTGACAATGGAAAAAATCACTGAGGTATGTAATTGGTAGGTGAAAAATCGATGCTCCTATCGTTGGAAGAGACTAATGTTCGCAATTTTTATCACTTTACTTTGTTGATTCGTTAAAAATTGTGGAGTGAAACGATGGAGTGCATTCGATGCGGACAAGAAGATTATTTCTATTTGGCGAGTTCGCATGGAAGAACGTTTACCTCGAGAAACTAAATCACAGCAACTTGTCGAGGAAGCACTTTAAACTGTACTTTCAAGAGCGTGTCACAAAATTGACTAAAACGACTAAGGGTTCTCTCGTTTTTTTTTTTTTTTTTTTTGTCATTTTTTATCTTTTTTCTTTTTTTGACTTTTCGATCTACAGAGACTTATTCTAATCGAGTCTTTAATATAAAACCAGAAGCGCGACTCAACTTTTACTAACACTGTTGTTCGCTTTGCTGCGAATCGGATCTAGTTTTGACAATGAAACGTTTTGCGTCAAACGCTTTTGCTTGCAAACGTACGGTTAACAACATCAACAGCAACAACACATAATAGTTTCAACATGGATATACATATCTTTATACCTCTATTTATGTACAATTCAAATACAGTCGTACCGTCGATCAATAGCATTTAAAATTCATTGGCAGAAGTTATGAAATTTCAGCGATTGAAAATTTCAGCAATGGAAGTCCGTTTGTTTACAATGCGATGTGAAACTTTTGTATTTCGGTATTATTACAGAGGAAGTCGGAGAAAATGGAAGAAAGCTCGTTCACGTTTGAATATAATCGCTGACTTTTCAATTCGTCACTAAAAACGTTCGTGCAATTACAGTGTTCTCACATCGGCTTAAAATTAATATTAACATTATTGTTGCTATTGTTATCATGATTATGATCTGTGTTATTGTTTAATTCCCATTACATTGATTTATCATGCACGATGGAACATTATGAATGCAAAGGTCCAACTAATTGGTAAATGTTTATTAAAAATACTGCACACAACCTTGATTAGTTAAATGAAATCAAATCGCACATTTCTGATGTATTTTGTACGATCATTCATTGCCACGGTTTCTATATTTTTTTTGCATTTTATGACGATTCATTATTAATTACTTAATCAGTACAGGAGCTTCTGCTTTCACCTCGTAAATTATTTGAACGGTATAATGAAATCAACATTCTGAAGCTTTAAAATTTGTATTAAAATATAACAAGTATAAACTGTTAACAAGTTAAACTGTATATGTAAATTTGCTTCGACGTTATTTCATTAGTTGATTTGAGATTGGTATATGGGTAATTATAGTCGGATGTACACGTACAAAATGTAACGTATGAAACAAATATCGTTGTTTGTGATGTTACAATTAAAACGAGTACGATCTCAGTTTGTACGTTGAATTGAATATGATTTGAGCGTGAACGGTGAATACATTTATACAAGTGAACAACCATCGTAAATATTTTCAGAGTACTTATCAATGTTACTCAATAAGTTTAACGTAATAGTTTAGACGAGCTGGAAGCTCGTCATTATGTATCACTTTTTTAATAGTGATGATCAAATACTCAATCAAAATTTTATCTTTTTCACTAACACAATTGTTAAAATTTCTTTATATTCAGTCTTCCAATTAAATTCACGTGAACCAGACAAACGGAACATGGAAAATAACGAGCGATAAAACTCAATAAACATTTTTGAATGTACAATCTATAATTAATAACATGAAATAAAGTTTGCATTGAGTATAAATCATAAACAATTTTAATTGGTTCAATTGAATAAACGGGTGCACTGAAATTAATTCAATTGCAAAAAACGAATTAAAAAAAGAAAATTGATTGGTGAATGGTCTTTCGTTGCCGAAATAACGTTCGAGCCCATCAGCTCCTGAGCTGTGGACTGTAAAGTGATTTTTACAACAAATATAAAATATCGATCAGCACTCAACGCTTTGTACAAAAATAAATTCGATACCCTTTATCTCCGAAAACAATGAAAAAGAAAACCGCGAGATATTTTTCGAGGCTTGAGAAAAAGTGGAGATACCACGCCACAAATCAATTTGAAAAAAAATTCAAATGCAATGTTTTTAGCAACCCAACATATAAAAACAGGAATTCCATTTACAACCTGTCTAATTTACATTTTACCAAACTTGGTAAAAACTTTGCGTCCGTTTAGAATGTTTAGAAATTTTGTTTTGCAAATTACACGAAACCGCTTTGAAGTACGTTTATTCAATTGCAGTCTATTAAATTGAATTCCATTAATTCTTAAAATTAAAATTATTAAAATATTGCACAATTATAATTTTTAAATGTAAAAAAAGTATCAAATGATGATTTTTTAACAAAAGAAAATCACTTTCGTTGAATGTTCATTCAATTCAATCAGCCATTCTAATATAAAGAACATTAAAGTCTACGCAACAAAATTATAAGACATTTTCTCCACCCCTGCCTGATCCTCATACCCTTATACACGACCTTATTTTTGGTTTGAGATCCATTAATATCACAACGTGTGTCTATCGTAGTCGCAAAAAGAAGAACGATGCTCAAAACTAAATTGCAATACTACCAATACTTCAAACTGTAATAAAATAAATTTTGCTGGTGATTTAACCGAAAGCAGTCCGGAAAACAAAGCAGTTATCAGTTTCGACTGTAAAAGTTTTAACACAGTATAGATATAATTTAACTTTTTGATTGCAAATATTGCTATTTTTTTCAAGTTAGGAAAGTTAATTTAGTTGGCAATTATACACTGATTGCTAATTGATATTTGAAATTCAAATATTAATTACATAGGCAACATAAATATACTGTACAAGGTATATAACTAAAAAATTGCGAATACATAAACCCTTTTTGTATTTTGTTACGCATGGTTAGATGTCTGATAATATTTTCTAATTTATAATAAAGTTGATTGTAACTATATGAAAATAGTACAAATGTCTGAATTTATCCTCGTACGGAAATGATACTTTAAATCTAAAAAAACATCATTTACAGTTTGAGATCAAAAATAAAAATAGCTAATAAAAGAGTCATCGCTTCTTTGGACACAACATTACACTTTCAACATGTGCGACAAAAGCGGGAATCTCGAGTGGATCGAGAATTCAGAAGACAAAATTCAGTGGAGACGATCACACACAAAAGAACGCGAACGTACGAAGGCCGTGGCGGATATTACCAAAGCGATCGATATTTACACAATCTTGTATATTCATACACGGACGTACAATGTAAGGTGCTTTACGATTAGAAATAACAAGAGAAATGTTGACGTCCAACATTTTTGATTGTCTTCTCGGTAGGGTCCGTCGACCCGCTATCTGTCCATTAATATTAATTTGTCTTTAATTTGGTTGCTCTTATGTTAATCTATTTATATGCCCATTCATCATTGTCACACGTTAACTACAATTTTGACCGAACAAATAACCGAAGCTGCTCGAAATTCCCCTCTAGGCCAACGTGAGATTCGCGTATAAGAAATGAGGATACAAAATCGAGACTCGATGAGAAAAAGAGCCTAAATTATGTCTTATGTATATAACAACAAGGTCAACAGTTACAGCTTAAAAAGATTACACGTATTTGGAATCGCTCAGCGAAGACATACATTGTTTTGCCTCGTCTCTCAACCTTTCTGTTCCATTTCGAAGAAAATTCTTTGCCTGTACAATTCATCGTTCATTTTATTATTTAGTTTGTAAGTTTAATACTGCGAGGAGGAGTTCATTTCTGCGAGTCGAAAAGAATGTCGGCAGAAGCCCGGTTCTCGCCGGGCTCGTTTCGCTCGCTTCGCGCCCCAGGACACCGATTAGTCCGGGCCGCCGTATATCTGGTCGCACGAATCAGCGTTTGCGAGACGTGGGCCCTCGGAATGGAAGCAAAAGTGTTTCCGTGCAGCGACACGTAAAACATCTCCATCATGGATAAGTTCAACAAATTAATTCTGCTGTTGTTTCTTTCAGTATCCGTCGTCGTTGATCGTCTCAGGAAGATCGGCTCCTGTCGGCGACGATAAATGCATCTCCTCGGTATCGTATTTGCTGAACCGAGCGGTAAAATCCAATTGTAACTTATTTTTTACCTAAAAACAAGGCAAGGCACGAGTCAATATGTGCAAGCTTAAAATGAAACTGTATACAAACACAAAGATATTTCAATCGTACAACTTTATTGAATTTTCTTTTCCTACCAAAGGAACCGACAGTTTGATTTCACGTACGATTAAACCAATCAACCGCGTTTACAAAACTTTTATACCTTTTGCTTTTCCTCTTCCAGCTTCTGTTTCACTTCCTCGTGCTGCCTCTCGAGATCCATCTTCTTCTTCTCGTAAACCTGCGTGATTTTCGTACACTCGTTGACGCCTTTCTGCACCGTGTTCTTATCGACTTCTCGCTTGATACGATCCAATTCAGCTTTATCTTTGTGCTCCTTCGCCAATTTCTTGATCTGAAAAATATCCCCCAATACTCTGTCAATAGATTGCAAAGTCATTCGGAGTCATAAGAAACTTGGAAAAAAGGGGAGGGCTGATTCGTTTGCTGCCACACAGCCTGGTAAACTTACTTCACCGTGTCGCCTAGTCTGCAATTTCCGCTTAACGTCTGCAGTCTCTCGCTCGAAAATGCCTTTGAGCGTTTTGAGCTGATGCCGCTGCGATGACTTCATCACTTTCTCCAACATCGCAAATATGCTGTCGTTGTACTTTTCCTGCAGCTCACGCTCCTGTTGGGCGTGCTCTCTGCTAACCTTTGCAAGCAACCGCTCACTTTGACTCCTCGGCAGGCCTTTTTGAATCGAATCCGCTGCCTCACAACTGTCCACTTCCGAACTTTCCGGTGCTTCGACTGACAGACTGGAAGATTTAGTACATAATGAACTTCTATCACTACAGAAAAAAAATCCTGATCTAATAAAACAAAATAGAAAAAAATTTTCCAATTAATTCAAATCAAGGTATTGAACAAAAACCCAGTGTTACTAGTTTCGAAACAAACCAACGAGTTTGTAAATTATTAAACCTTTAGATTACAACTTTTGAAAAGAAAAGTACTAACAGATTTTTGGTGGACAATCGTTTCGACAAATTTGTCAGTGAGAATTTCGTTCGGTGCTTCTCCCCGTCCATTGAGCCTTTTTGTGACTGCAGTCTCATTTTCTCCTTGAATTAAATGGAAAGACAAGATTAGTCTTCAAAAGATCTAGTAGAATCATTTCGAATTGTCAAGCAAGTGTCTCAATACCTTTTCGTGCTTCTTTCTCAAAGCTTCCAACTTTTTTTCCATTTCCAGTCTCTTTTCCTTTACAACTTTATTTTCCATTAACTTTTCCAATGACTCGGCTACTAGTTCATCGCTCACTATTAAAGCAAAAAATGAAACGAGTTATTTTCAACATTTTCCAATAGTTTTTGACAAATGTAATGGTAAAATGTACAAGCTATACAAAATAAAAGTATAAAATAACATTATTTCAAATACACACAACTGTATTCGCTCGTGCTTGTATTGACTGGGCTTTTATTTGTGGATGCATCGATGGAAGAAGTGACTTGCGTGGAGATCCCGTCGTCGAACTCCGCTGACTCCGTTGAATTCAAAGCACTTATTGACGGTCTGCCTTGTGACGGACTGCCCGAACTTGGCGCCCTAACAAACGTTTCCACCATCGATTGCATCTTTTTCTCTTTTTGAGAATCCTCCTGAAAAAACAGCTATCAGACTGTTGCTCTTCAAGTGCGACGCTGATAAATAAAGCAAGACTTCGAAAACAAGTTCACAAGTTTTTATGAAAAACTTACGCTTGGTTTAGAAGTACTCGTCGTTGCTGCGAGACTAGCACTTTCTTTAATCTAGAATTATTAGTAAAGCGTCAACATTTTATCAAATTCAAGACCACTGAATCAACAAAAAAACTAAAAAATGTGAAGAATCTCGAAAAAAGATATCAATAAAAACAGACTTGGAGAATAAAAAAAGCTGATAAAATGTTGTTTGTTGTACACATGCTGTTAGTGACAAAAAGCTTGACGATGAAACGTCCACCACAAAGTAGTGTGCATTGGACACATAATTTTTGTTAATTACCTCGATGTCTGTTTCTGATGGCACCTCCATTTCGTCAGTGAGCACGGACAATTGCATCCCTCTCTTTTCCAGGTTGCTCTGGTATTCAATAGGATTAGCCAGCGCCTCGGCTAATTCACTCAAACCATCGGGTACATAGTCCTTAACTATCACGTGCAGGAATAAACTTGCCAAAGGAAGTGGCTGGCCACATTCAGTACGCAGAGCTACGTGTCGGTATCCTGGACAGAGACCCACCACGGGTAATACTCGGTGACCTATTAATCGACCAGATTCTTCGTAAGCTGCTATCCGAATTGAAGCCAGTTCAGGAAGAACAACCTACAAAGTTCATAATTTTAATAATCATGTTGAATTTTAAAAATACTTTCGAAAACCTGTGTATACAGTCAATGATTTCGATACGTTACTTTTTTGAACACAAATGGTTCCTCATCATAGATCGGATTGATTCCATTATTAGGTACGATTTTTGTGCGATACTTCTTTCGCACGGTATCGGCAGGGAGACCGTACATGTCAACTTCAATGTACGTTCCGATTCTTTTGTCAGTCAAAAATTGAGCGGATATCACGTGAATGTGTACGGTTCCTGCGATTATCCCGTCGACAGTGGACTCCGCAAATGGATCCAGTCGACGGTCCTTCCGTCTCATGAACTCTGGCTTAAGTAGGTAACCACAACGTTTGTTGTACTCGAAGATGCCCAGATTCAGTTGCATGGCGAGATCTGAATGGAGAATTACAGGTTAATTAGAAATTAATTATTATACAACTGATTCATTATGAGTGAATTCGTTATAATTAAATTAGAATTATATTGTAGTAATAATTTCTGAATTGTTGCTAGTTTAGATTGAATTGTTTTTTTTTATCAAATTGGATTGGAATGATCTAAATGAGAGAGTTCATCCATAATGATTTATTAATGAGCAATATTGTCAAATACCAAGCGTTTGATAATTGAGAGCAACCAATTGGCATCCGGCATTCCAAAAGACTTGCGGCATGAAGTTGCTTGAATCAAAACGCGTGCCAGCAGGGTAAACCCGAGACAATTGGTGTTTATTGTAATTCACGAATTCGATCGGCTTCTCTTTCAGCAGGGTTGTCGCTTGTTTCTCATCAAACGATGACATTTCATACTTCCTGTTCTTTTCTGCAACACAAATTTCATTTCACAAATCAGAAAATCGATAATTCGGAATATCAAATTGCACTCTATATCGATATACCAAGAGAAAGCGTAAGGAAAAGTTTGTTCAACTAAGTAAAAAGTTACCCTCAGCACTCTTAAAGCTGTTGAAATGCACAGGCTGTATGTAATTGACGAGAGCCGAAATTTCCGCGCCTGCTTCAGTTTCCTTCGTTGAAGACACTTTGTCCGGCGCGTGAACCTTCTCGCCCAATCGCAATTTAATATCCTCAGCGTTCGATTCTTCTTCCTCCGTACTCGATTCCTCCTCCTCGTCTAAAAATAACGGACGTTAATGAGAACGAAGTATTTATCGCAATCGAAACTCGAGTTTCCTTCAAATAACATTTAACCCATTTTGTAACTCATTTTACAACATTCAACAACATTTTTATACCGTCAAAATTTTTTCATTGTAAATGTAAAATTTCAGATGAAAAATTAGCAAAGATGTGTGCAGCCCAAAAAATAGGTTAACTGAAAGTTGACCCAATTCAGCATGTAAAAATATCAAAAAATGAGACACTTTAATTAACAAATGAATATAACGATGTTTAATATAAAAATCTTTTGGATTTAATCTGAAAAGTAATTTGCATATTTCGTCAAGTCTCTTAACAAATACCCTCTTCTTCCTGAGTGCTGTCTTTGCTTCCCTGGCGCTGCTGGAGCATCGGGGCGTGACAAACGTCTCCGTTTCCGATTTGAATGTCGCTTCCGTTGCCAACGGAATCGACGGAGTCATTCTGTGGAATGACGTCAGGTACCGGGCCGTTCTCTCCTTCCGTCGATTGATTCAACACGCCATTGTTTTCACCCTCCGGCTGATCCTCTTTGGTGTCCTGCGCCTGTACCTGAGCTTTCTTGTGCTGCTTTTTGTGATGATGATGATGATGCTTTTTTTATTCTTAATCAAAATCTTCCGCTTTAAAAGCGAGGGTGGTGGGAGTTCTTGGCCAGGTTCCAACTGAAAAATACATTTTTGCGTTAGTCAATTCAAATTTACCTTGTGAAAATGAGAAAAATGATGATAAATTAAAAAAAACTTGATAAAATTGTTTCAGAAATAAGAAAAAACCTTGTGAGATTCAAGTGGGGCATCCAAGAGCATGTCACCAAAGTACTCTCGACAATACTGGGCGATTTTGGCCTGTTGCGATGAGTTGCAGTGGTTTTCAAAGCTGAGTATCACTGGATATTCGGACGTTTTGAAGGCACTCTCAGCTATCGCCTCTATTACATCGCGTGCATAAATTTCTGGCACGAATGTGTACCTAGCGGGGGAACAATGCACTCGCATTATTAGATGTCACTTGATTAGCGCGCATATTTTCGATTGCGTGCCGGACTTGGAGTGGTGGTGCAAATTACCCATGAACGATGACAGGCTCGTCAAATTTGCCATTCCAGAAATCAAGCTCGACGCATCTGCAACCTGCCAGTAAGCATTGCCTGTATATCTCGACTGAACTCTTGCCTGTCAGTTGGTGGCCTGGAAAAAATTTTCATCCAATTTAATTGATATGCAAATAAACTTTCTTTCCTTTTTTACTTCATCTGACGAAATGAATTTTAAAAGATGAATAATGATTCAAATGAGTACATAGCAATTCCAATTATCTTTCAGTTAATAAAGCCGGTCTCTCCTGCGAACCGCAATTTAATTTCTTGCAAACTGTCATCTTTAATTACATCTCAACTTGATCAATTGTTTTCGTGTAAGCAACAATGTTAAAGTAAAATTAATTGACAATTAGCATAGTGTTATCTCGAAGTTGATCCATGAAAAGCAAGTGCAAATGACAGACGCAACTTGAGACCCAGTGGCAAGAGGAACTTTACATGAGAAAACAGTTCATACCCGAGTTTTGAATGAAAAATTATATGCTGATGTTCCGTTGGATTTCAATTTGAGAATTTAAAATTGAAAGCAAGCCAAAACTTTTGTCGCCGGGCTGTTTGTACATTTTTCTCTCTTTTGTTTTTTTTTTTTTTTGAATACAAAATGATTGCGTTTTTGAAAAAAGTATCCGGCAACAATTTTTGCCTAATTTTTTTCACCGTTCATGTATGTTGAATTAAATTGTTTCATTCATTGTGAAACAAAAAAAATAGGTCACGCAAAATTAATATTCAAATTCAACTTGCTTTTAATTAACTCAAAAATACGAGGAAAATAATAATACATCGGGATGGAAAAATTCTTTCATCAATTAGTCAATAGCGGGAAATCGAAATGAAACATTCTCTGGGTATTTTACAACGATGATGAAAAATGCATTTTCTCATTTGTGGATATGAGAGTTGTGAAATGTTTGAAAAAATCGCAACTACCTGTTAAATAAGTATTGTGACTAGAATTGATGAAATAGTGTGCTAATGACTGATCCATGTCATCGCAAAGTTCAAATTTTGAGACAGCGACGATCGGATTGTCGCGGCTCATGAGGTACCGCAAAAAGCCGTCAAAACTGAGTTGTCCTTTGGCCGCGTTCGTTTTGTTCGGCTCGTATTGATTAATAATTTCGAGCGCCTGGGCGGTGTTCGCATAAGGGTGTAAAATTTCATTCAATCTTGGATCCCTCTGGGTCTTGTTGAGGAAATCAACGAGCTGCGCTGCGGACATGAGCTTGCGTTTGCTCGTATTTCCCACGAAACTCTCGAACACCTTCTCAACGTCCGTGCGTTGGGTCAATGATTTGTAGAAGTTGAAAAAATCCTCGAATTGAAACTTCGACAAAGATATTGAATCGTTCTGCAAGAAAAAAGCAAACGAAAAATATCAATATCATTCGAAAAGAATGCACCTTCTATTAGTTAACAATTTTTTAATACACTGTACGAACTCTTTTTCATCAACTGATATTAATATCAGATTTCTTATCGCGTAAAAAGCGCGAAAACGAAATCAAAGAAAAAATCTATGAAGCATAAAGCATGAATGAACAAAAAAAAGAGCGGAGTCATAGAAAAAGTTGTTTGATGGGTTGCAATTTATTAAGAGTTCACCTGCTCTTGCGCAACGCGATGAAAAATTTATTTTCGCGACGAAACCGCCTGCTTTCCCAGCGAGGCCATTTGTCAACGGCGCCCCTGTCTTTTGTCATGTTTTCATAAATAACACAGATGTTAATGTATTGGCGTACACGCGTGTTTATATAAAATAAACGCTAAATTATTACATGGCAATCACGAAAAACCACTTTACGTGCAAAATAAAATGAATCGAAGCTCATGCGCCCGCCCTTTTTGTCCAACGAGTATTGATTAAAATTGGTTTGAGTAATAAATTTTATAAAAATTTCATGCAGAGTAGATTTCGCGGGTCCCATCGATTAAATTCGCTACTCAGACTTCCATTTAGGAAATGTTCATTTTCCGGTTTTTCCTTTTTTTTTTTTGCAAAATAAAATTAAAGAGGCTTTGCCTTTGACGGTGAAAAATCAATTTTATTTCAATTATAAATCTTGGTCTATTCTTTAACTTGATGATAAAATATTCCGTACTCTGATACATTTAAGAAACATGTCAGAGAACAAAATGTATTTTCGTTTCAGTTTGCCGTATTTATAATCTTATTTTGTTCGCAGTCAACAAGAAGAATTTGATTTAATTTATCGAAAAAAAAACTAATCCATTGTTAATGGATTTGCCCTCAAGATACATTTTATTTGCACTCTAGGATACAATACTTGGCCGTACCTCGTAAATATTGTACTCATAAAAGTTTATTTGGAACATTTTCCATCGCATCGAAATTGTAAAATATATTTACAAGTCTTATGACTTTTCATATGAAAATAACATTTGCGATATCGAAATTTTTCGTAGCGTACAGCTGAGTTGATACTTGTTCGTTGACTTTTATTCAAATGATCTCGGTGCAATAACTTTTATTCCAGGAGAAAAAGTACAAAATCGATAATCTTAAGAGAGAAAAATTATGTTATCAAATGGTGTAACAAATGTTGGCTGCGGGTCGTCGGTCCCGCAAGCCGTTTGATTAACCAAGATAATACAAAACTCTGATACCCGAACACATTAGTCCTCTATAAGTATTAATAGCAGGCATTAATCACGCAACAAAATCAAATTGATACGGATGGACGCTCGATTGAATAAATCACCCCGCACTCGGGTTTCCTGTAATGGTGTTATTTTTTTTTCTCTCTTGCGTTCGACGCACGCGACACGTCGTTGACTTTGACTGGAAAAAATACTTCACCTTCCCGGATGGTAAGCCAGAAATATCGAGAGCCTTTTCCACACGTTTTCTGTCGTCCTTGCTTTGCGCGAACATCTTTATGATACTGAAAGACAAAACAGATTATACAATTATTTATTTTCCACGCTCAAAGTTCATCTTGGTCTCAATTTTATTGTCACAACAAAAGATTCGCATTTAAGATCTCAAGAAGCCCACACGAACGAAAATATTTTTCTAATTATATTTGAAACAATACTTAATTATACTTTATTCGCATATCTTTATATTTTACAAACTCTATTTATAATTGATTTATAAATCAAGATTTCATACATATAATATACGTAAATACTATAGAATATAAAATTTACATATGTTTCAACGTATGTTTTATCCACGTGGGAAGCATCTTTTATTTTTAAAATAAACAAATCAAAAAGAGGTTTGAATAGAAATTGCATTCTTGAATAAAAAAATAGCACGTTACTTTTTAACTGCAATCTTGTCCTGTTTGTCAGCCGTCAGTGTAAGTCGGGTGTGGGCTTTTTGTAAGAACATCGTCGTGCTGGTGTTGAGCTGGGTGAGATTGTACGCCAGTTGCAGGAGCTCGTCCGTCCATTGTCGTGCTATCTCGGCGCGGGTCGTGCAAAAGTTGATGAACGTCGTGTTTACAAAGTCAGACCCGTAACAAATCGTCACCGTCTTGTCTTCCAGTGAATCCTGCGATCCCATCGTCACACATGATTTCAGCTTGGGATCCTGAAACCAAAAACATTTTAACATAAAATCATGTTCTCTAAGAACCGACTAAATCATTATTCTCAAAATTTATCTTTGAATTATTCATATAAAATTATATTCTGAAAACTATGTAATAAGAACCATATACAAATCATTTGACATATACATTTCCATAGATTTTACATGTCACATATAAATTGATATGTTTTATAAATGAAGTAAATATATCATCATAAATTATAAAACAAAGGTAGATTAATATATGCTCGATAAAATTTCCATTGTAGTTTCTTTGTTTTTATGTAAGTATTATTCAATTTGCAATGACGTTTGGCTTCAACGGAAGATAACTTCATATAAACCATCATGTCCCTTAAACCAACGTTTGAATCAAAGCGTTTGAATCAATCACCATATTCGCTGAAGACCTTAGGGTAATTTCAACAAAGACAATTCCGTGAGTCTACACACTTGATATCTGCATTATGCAACCGCAATAACTGACGAGTTTCTCAACGTGATCCTTCTCAGCGCTGTGTGTAAAGGAGTTTTCATGCATGAGACTGTCGTCCTATATATTCGTCGAAATAATTCTTGAACTTAATTAAATTACCCAAATCTAAATAACATCAGCTTCTCATGGCTTGATGAACGTCGATACTCCATTTAATTTGAAAACAACAGAATAACCAAATGGATGGAAAAGTTTTTTTCCTTTTCGTGGTAGAATTGTTGTGTAAAATGTTGTTTTTATGTGCTTGAAACATATGTGAATGAATTCTCGTCGACGAGTATCTGAAATTAAATCTTTTGATGCAAAACTGGAGGTGAAAATTAAAGTATGGAAATTCGTTACGAACTCAAAAGCAAGAGAAAAGATTAGACGCGTGAAAGTTAATTAGAGTTGATTAATTTAAATTAATCAACAACGAATTATCAACTATTATCAGACGATGGTAGTTTAAAAAAAGGTTTTCATGTTGGTAGCAAAAACGGGGACATTTATTGGCGTAATGTTTTATCGGCGATTTTTAATACAGTGATGAAATGCAGTCGTAAAATAATTCTAAAAAGATTTTATGCTTCATTCCTTGATATAAAAGTTATGACATTCTACGAACCCATTATGAGGGACAATTTTGATATCTTCCTGTTCCTCTTAACTTTTTCTCAACCGTAATTCGATACATTTTTTAATCAACAAGCTTGTTCATTTCCTAATTAAAATTTCATCTCAAAAATTCAAATGAAAAAATTATTTAATTTTTAATTTTTTATTTTTAGTAAAATTTATATTATTAAATCTAACCTGGGAGCAAGCATAAATTCAAAAACAAATACATCATTCGTGCATCAAATGTTAATTTTTTCACATCTCATTTGTGTCACGTAGCAACGTTCTCCGCAAGTTGGGTCGTATATCATTCTGCCAAAAGTCACCTCCTGGACACAAAACCGCTCTTCTTGACCAAAATTAATTATTACTATCCTCCGAACCAAGATTTTCAATTAACTCATACTCAAATACAAAAGAAAATAAACTTGTCAAATATGACATGAAAAAAACAGCAAAATCCCTCTTATTTATCCGGTTCATTTTACCCAAACAATTCATTTTATTTATTTATTAATTTTGTTTTCGACAAATTTTTACTCAAAAAATTTTAACATCAGCTTGAAAAGTCTATACGATTATATAATGTACAAGAAGAATGAAGGGAATGAAAATTGATAAACATGTTCCAGAAAAAGACAGTGAAAATTGAATGTCTAGGAAAAGGAAGGTAACATTTTGCGAGATTTAAAAGTGATCGATAGGGGTGCGAACAAATGAAAAGGTTCCAATAATTTACGACGCTCGGTTTTATCGGCGTTCGTTTTCTCATAATTTATTCAAACACACAAATTTATCGCACCCGTGCAATCTAATTAGGATGCCTCCGAGATGTATAATTTTCTTATTAAAACGTAACAACAATAATCACGCAATAATTAAACCGATCCCATTCGCTTTTTAATTTGTTTCGTGAAAATTACTTTTTTCCTACAAATAACCGCGAATCACGATATCTAGGACAGGTGTAGATGAAGAGATTTTAGCGCCAGGATTTTATCACACTTTCGCACGGTCACGAATGTTACAATCCTTAAGCGAATTAATTGCACGATTTATAAATCCTAGAAGCAGTGTAAATCATGAATGATTTTCATGTTTGAAATTGCAATCGATAATCGTGATAAATGAAAACGACCCGCAAGGATAATGAATATTCCACGCCCGCGTATTTTATCATGATGATTTTTGAAGACTAGAAATCACTGATAATAATTTTACACCCCTGGCAATTTAATCAGGATTATTAATTATTTTGAAATTATTCGCAGTGTGGCATAATTGTATGGAGTGTAATTCAACCGAGGTTATTATAATTGATCAAGAACGCACATCGAAATATTATATAACAATGTGATTTTTTTTTAATTAAAAACTGACATATCGATCACTCGCAAAGGAATTTTTTCCCCTCGTCACGTTTTTTTTCTGAGTTTGTTCAAGTCTTGAAAAACTATACATCACATAATATATGGAAGTTCCCTATGGAATATTTTTGCAAAATCGATAAACAGGTTCATCAATGCGTACATAAAATATCGTAGAATTAAAATTACGATTAAATTCCTTTCAGCCAATAAGCAAAATAATAAGTGTCATTTTGTTTTTATATTAATTATGACATAAAAATTCAAATTGATTTTGAATCACATGTTTTTCAGCTCGTACAAAACGATTCAATCACTTTTGAATTGCCTTTCTGATCGCTATCGATTGTTCGTTATAATAATTAGCATGCGTCTGCAAAACACTTAATCTTGATTTAAATTTAACTTTAATAGTTCAATAAAATGTTAAATTCCATCCCTTTCGCTCGACTCCCTAACTTTTTGTAGCTTTTATAATCCATAGACGGAATAAACCCATGGGAAATTCGAACTCGAGTAATTGCAAGTTATATAAATTCAACAAAGTGTGCGAAATTAAATTGAGAGTTATATTGATTAACTGGATGGAATTTGACGTGTTTGATATTTTAAAAAAGGTGTACGTCGCTCTTTTGTATAATACTGTCTGTTTTTCTGGACGTGACGCAAGATTGACTTGTTTTCATTTAATCGTACCAAAAGGTAATGAAAGGCCTCAAAATCATAAGCCACGTGAGATGGTCTAGAGACGGCTGGTTCGCAATTGGCGAACTTTGAGATCGCGAACTCCGTCGCAAAATCAAAAGGCAACAAAAAATTACTTCTTCGCATAAAGGAGAACTGACGAGTCGAATTCTCTTATTTGCGCGCAAAATTTTCCCAAGTTACGTCAGCCCTTTGAATAATATAATAACTTAGCCCGAGTGTATTATTGTTCAGATCTCCTACGGAGGCGGTCCTCCTTCCACCACACTAATCTTTTTGTGCTGTCTTTTGCACTGGGCGGTCCTCGCCCGACCTGAGGGTTGGAAAATATTTATTCAACATAATTCATTTCTTTAATACGTAATATGCATCAAACGCCGTCAACCTTGAACAATGATAACCCAAGTTGCGACCCAACAACGACGAATAAAAATGATGTAGTCGATTGTAAAAAAAACGGCGTGGCACAATGAATAACAAGTATATCCGATAGAAATTCAGCATCGATCATGTCGTTTGACGGCGCTGCAAAATTTTCGACAACCACTTGAACGCGGAGGAAAAAAACGTCGCGACACCCCGCGAAAGCTCTAATTTCAAGCTTGGATAACGACGCGATTGATTTTGAATTGATGTAATTGAAAATTGGCAATTCCTTCTGGGAATAGGTCCAACGTTTATTGTTACAAATGTTGTACAAATCAAGAGATGTTTTTTTACTTGTTGTTTTGATTTTATAAAAATCGTTCGGTTCGACTCACAGCCTTGGAAAGAGTTTCAACCCCAAATGTAATTCATTACCCTTGAGAGTTAACTTGAATGAGCAGCCTTCGGTGGAAAATGAAACGCGTCACGAATACGCCTTTCGTCGTTACAAACGCGATGAAATGTAGGGTAATCGAACAATAGTCACTCGCCTTTCAATAATTATCAGTTGCCCTCATAATGTAATGTGTTAAAATAAATAGAGATGATCCACGTCGGCGATATAAACGCTTTATTTGTTCGATCCATATTTTTTTCACCAACTCCTCGTTGATAATCGGTTACTGAAAGTCAGATATGCGTGTCAAAATAAAAAATGATTGCAGTATCCCGACTCAAAAGTTTTCTGGGACGACCTTATTGTAACCGCCTGGGGAGTTGATACAAATAAATATATAAAAACGTTTGGTACTTTTCCGACGATAAATTCGGTTTGGTAAGTTCATTCTATACCCATGAAACTGGAACTGCGGTATAATAGTTAAAACGAGGGGACGAGCTTTTCCCTTTCGAAAATTGAATTCATAAGTATATTTATCATGAAGAGACCTCTAAAGTTGTGTAATACTTTAATGGACAATTTAACCCTCAATACATCGAACCTCAAATTTTATCCAATTAAATATGTGAGTTTGACATACCTAGAACATCTTTTAAGGTTTAGAATTAGCATTGAACATAGAAATTTAATAGTGTTTATGTTCAGATCGATTTTAAAGCTTCAAGATTACTTTCATTTGAATTTTGTCGTTCAGCCAATTCAATTAATTTTTGTATGCAAAAAAAATTAATATTGATAATATGAAAATTGAAAATTACATCATGGAACATTATACAAATATTAATTAACCATTTAAAGGGAAAAATGAAAGACGAAGGAGAGATTTTAAACTTTTTTAATTATAAAAAACTTTCTTTTATCAATGGATTATAAACAAAATATTAAAACGATTAATTTGTTAAAGGACAAATTAGATTTGCCAGAAAATTTGGATGTAAGAATATTATAAAATGATGATAATTAAATTTAATAAAAAATTTACTTATAGATAAATAAACGATTTTATGAATAATGTATCGGAATAATAATATTCATAAACATTTACGCCTATCACATTAGATCAATCATTTTACCGAATCTGGATCGACCAATGTGGTTTCCATTAGTGGTTTTCGTTCGATTGTATATTTCGCTTACAATAAATGAAACATCTACAAATTTTGTATTCAGTGTCAGCAGAAAGTGGTCAATTTTGCATTTCAAAAGTTTTCGTTTGTATTATTTAACGAACGCGCTCATTAAATAATATGTAATGAAAACTTTTAATTTTGTGCACCGGTTTGAAAGTCAATATCAAATACCAAAGTGAGTATATGCTCATCCCCATCGTATTAGTTCTAATAATTCGCGAGCAACTTTCTATTAACACTAATTACTTCATCGTTTGTTAAAGTGTTTTTTTATCTGTTCTTCTTACCACCAAAAACTTCAATTCTTGTTAAACTAACTTGATCATCTTTATCCGAGTTGTATTATTCATGCTAGATAGATTTGGTTTTACAAGAAAGTATACGTAAAGTTAGTTTATTATTACTCAAGTTTCAGATATAACTAATTTCAGAATCGATTAAATATGTCAGTCAAAATTAAGATATGTCATGTTGAGTTTTATTTATTAATCATTGCAGGATAATAAAAACCTCGACATATTTTTTTCGTTCGAACGATATAAAAAATTTACTGTCTGAAACAGTAAAAGTGTGCTAAACATAAATTATTTACCATTTTTTCTGGTTTCAAAAATTTTATCATCAGCCATGGAATGACAAAATCAGAATTTAATTTTTATTTAAAAAAATTTTTATTTTCACATGAAAGTGGTTGAAGTGGCGATATTTTTTAATTGCATCTTGTTGAAACCATTTAGATTAGCAAGTGTCTAATTTAGTTGACTTCTATCATTAACTATAATAACTTGCATAAGAAATTTAACGATACTTTTGACGAAACTTTTGCAGAACGCAGGATCTCTAGGTCAAGCGTCGGTTAAAGTTTGTTTGAAAGTCGACCGACTGGGGCTTCAAGCACCGAGAATTGTCCGACGAAAAATCCATCTGATGAATCAAAAATAATATTTTACATCACTCATGTAGCCGATGGAATGATGTTTTCCGCGGTATCAACAAAAGTTCAAAATTAAAACCATTTCGTGAAATTTCGCTACTTATTACATAAATATTTTGCGAACCATTCGTTTCATTCGCAAAAATAAAAACAACTCGGCGAACATTTCTAAGAATAAAAAAAAAATGTTGAAATATGAAAATTGGTAAAATAATTCATAACAGAATCTCGCCCTTTCTGAGAAAACCAATAAACTAAGCAGAAAAATTATTACATAATAAATCTCGCCTGAGGAAACTACGCAGGAATGTCAGAACTTCTGACTCTAAAACGTAATAATTTTCAGATTCATACGACGCTTCTCGTATGAAAAATTTCATAATTCTCGGTAAAAATTTCTAACTTGTAACTTCTTTTGTTATTTCGTTAACCAGCGTACTTTGCGTTTACCAAGCGCTGCTCAAATGGCATACGCAAGCTTAGCTTGAATTTGTATGCATATTTATAGACACTTGTACGAAATTTGCATTTTCAACTGTTTAGCAAACGAAGCGCAAATTTCACAACCTGAGAAAAAGTTTATGTGGTCATCAGAAAAAAATATCCTCAGCGTATAATAAACAACACAATACGTAAATTCAGTTTGCTTTTTATTGTGTATATCAAAAAAGCGGAGGTAGACATTGTTCATACGATAATTCTTCACGAAACATATTCACTATAAGTTTTTCGGAAAAAGTGGTTTTCAGTTAAAAAATTTACCCGTTTTATACTTGGACACTCATCAAATAAAAAAAAAACAGAACTTGTACTGCAGCGAACACAAAGACGTGGCCACTTGCACAGTTCCTTGAAAATTGCCAAGAGAAAAAGCTGTGATAAAATATTGAATGCTTCATATTTGAGCCACTTTTACACAAGAACAAAAAAACCTTTGTTTCCGTTTGTTTAAGCGCGTATTTTGAAATTTCTGCGACTGTCGTAAGACTTGTTCAAGTATATAACAGACTTGTAGAAGAGCATTAGAATAATTTAAACTTTTTCTTCCTTTTTTTCTTTTCTTTTTTTTTTCTGCAACATCAGTAAGTCAAGTCTAAAAGTTCGCTCACAACACGTACCGCGATTGTGGGATTTTGTTTGTGAGGTTGCGATAGTAAAAAGATAAACTCCGAGCGCAGATTTAACAGCGCTATTAATAAACAGCGCGGTTTAATTAGGCGGTCTTCGAAATAAACCGGTAAACTTACACGGAATTCGATCTCGTAAATTGTTTATTCAGCACTAATAGCCGCGAATAATGTGACAAATCGATTGATGTCAATAATTTGACAAACCGCAAAATGAATACCTTAGCACTACAAGGACAGGTCCTGGCTCGCTGCCAAAAAGGACCTTAAATGGGTTAATGTGGCTTCAGGTACACACTTTGCACTAATTTATCAATTTATCTCAGATGAAAATTTATTATTCCAAGATAACTGCACGAGATTACCCCACTCCCCCGTCATTTATTATATTGCTCGTGTAATGAAAATTTAAGAACGTAGGTAAAAAATGTACAGCAATTGATTCAACTCTAATAATAAGTGGTAACCTTTCCGATGAATCTACAACGCCAGAATAAACAATTTTTCCACCAAACAAATAATTAAAACGTTCTTTTTCAGGAACTTGCTTAACAAATCATTTTCACGGCCTTTTTTCTATTAATTTTTCAGCTTTATTGATATCATTTCTTTTTCTGCGAGAGAAAAAAGTTTCACGAACGGTTTGTCAAGACTCAAATCTGTCTCATCTCGGTGAGCTGCGTACGATGTTGATTCGATTCCAAATGATTTTTATCAGGACTGAAAACTCGCCGGAGTTGGAAGGTCGACGCTTCGAGCCGATGATAAGATAATGGAAAGTGTGTTGAATTTAAGAACACACAAGCTAACATCCATTAGGTTTCATCGAAATAAGTTATCTGTTGTTCGAGCTCTGTTCCAAGTTAATCACTCTAATCAGCTGTTTAAAAATGCAATCGATTTGATCTTGAGGCAGTTCGACCTAGTCCTCAAAAGTTTTGCGTACGTCAAAACTATCAAAGGATGACGTACGAACGGGAGGTGGGTGGCATTTCTGGAAAATTGTTTTCGTCAATTACAGAGCGATATGCTTTTCCAGATGATCGGAATTCATGATCATGTAACTGTGAACGTGCCTTTTTATTATACGTCCGCAGTCAACCGAGGCATTACGTAAACGAGTCCCAAACCATGCATTCAACGAACGCGATCGATAATCGTGAATTTTAGAGGAACGAATCGGCCGCCTACGAAAAAATGCGGTGATTTGACAAAAATCGCGACTGATAAAAAAGTTGATAAATAAACAGCGCTACCATACGGACCATTAGTCTAACCGCTTTCTTTCTAATGTGAGTGTATAATTTCAGATATGAAATACAACATTTCTAAAATTGTCATACTTTTCATGCTTTTTTATCTTGTTTTTAATATTTTTAGGTCAGGTTTTTTGAAATTGTTAGATTTATCTTTTTCATGATAACATGAAAATTGATTTAACTTTTTTGTTGTTATATTCAATTGCTTGTTTTCAGTTGGTTGAACAAAACAATTTGTTGAGGGAAAAATTGTACATTTTTTTGCATTTTTCATTTTCAGTATGAGAAGTCATCATTGTCTTCACGATAATTCTCTTTTAAGCTGCATTTTGTAAAGGGTTAGACTACGTCTAAATTAGTTGGCAATCAGTCAAACGTCTTCCGGCACCGAGCAATCATTTGCAAAAAGGGAGCGGTGAATAATTGAGATAAATTTGGAGGATAATGAATCATTTGAGTAAATTTGACTTTGGAACATGCAAAAAAATTAATGATCACATTCACCAATTTATTATTCTGAAATTTCCAAGGAAACTCATTTTTTTCCACGACCACAAATTAAAACGGAACCAACCGGAGATGGCGAAAATCATTCAACTATTAAATCTTTTCAACTTTTTTTGGGGTTGAGTTCAAAGTTTATCTTGGACAAGTTTTTCTCGTCGTCGAGAAGTAAATAAATGTTTTAAATTTGAAAAATACAAAATCACGGATTTTCTGATGAAAGAGAATGGTTATGAGGTACAAAATAACAAAAATCAATTTTAATTCAGCGATCGAGCCACTTTGGATGGACGTCTAGTTAAATATGTAAACGACGGGTCTGCATGTTTCATACGGACATCGTTTAACGTCGGTAATCAGGACCAACGTGATGACACAGCTTATTTTATTGGGTTCCGATGTGGACTTCAACTTTTTGATTGCAATTCATAATGTTTTACACACAAAACAGTTACAAATACGATAAATAACTGCATAATTCAAACAGGGAAGCCGTTTGAAGTCGAATACTATTTTGACAAATTGCCCTTACTCGGTGACCATAGTTACCAGTTCAGCTCCCGTAATTGGGTCAAATTTTGATTACCACCCACGACTTCTAGCCTTGTAATACACTGTATTGACTTGTAATTACTCCATATGATGAATCAGGAAAAAAACAATTTCAACCGATTGACAATTATTTCTTTTGTTTATTTCACCAAACAATCAAGGCGCATCATCCAAACACGTTGCTTTTTATATAACCGCAACAAAGCAGTAATTAAATGAATTTACCTTTTTCACAAACATGTATTTCCATCAATATTTTATAATAAGTTAAAACGATAGTATATTTGTATTTCAATTTTTTGGATTTTCATTATGATTGATAATTAATTTAATAAACAACAACAAATCGATCATTGTAATTTCAAAATTAAATTATGATTTCAAACATTCTGCATTCAATAAAGTGATTTTCAATGAAGTTGTTTAAACATTGCAAAAAGTGCATCGTTGATGAGATTTTGATATTTTTTCGATTTATTTTTAATTTCTACTCAATATTCAAAATCTTGACGTAAACAAGTATGTCGCTCGAAATGTTTATCCGGCGATTACCCCTGTAACGTTTGTTCTGCACCGCTTCGATGTGAACGTTGATCGTGATAGTGCAATTCGCCCGGGGTAGTGAGTTTCCGAAATGATTAAAAAGCAGACAAAAGGCGCAGCGACGGCGCAAAAAGAAAGCAAACAGATGACAATCCGCAACTGGCAAACTAGCTTTCAAGCTTGGGGGATTCATCATCAGAGATTAGCGCTGTAAATAAAGATCGCATGAAAATCCTCATTTAATATAAATACCCAGAGACCTTGGAATATTCGGAATTCTTTTTTTGGGACGAACTGGAAGAGGGACGTCGTCGGTTTCATTAATATTGCATCCTGGCTTGTGCAAATTTGATGATGATCATTGTACAAGAACTAAGTTAACATTTGGCCTAGAAAAGCTGTCCGCGAGTTCGCGCTGTTTAAAAGTTTACATTATATATCCTATGTTCTATTTATTAATACGCGACACAGATCTAGCAAGCAAGGAGAATTAAGAAAAAAATGGCAACTGCCATTAATTATATGCTGACATATCTTTCCGATGCTTTTCGCGAGCGATCGCAATTCAAAGGTGAAAAGTTTGCAGACTCTGGCCACTCTGTGAAAAACCGGAATAAAAGTTCTCACATTTTTATCAGACGTGTTACTTTGCAAAAAAATTACTTTATGCTTGCATTTATCCATGTTTCTCGCCGAAGAAAAGCTTGTCCGAAGATTAGGGCGTGAACTTTTTTAAGATAGGATAGGAAAAGTTTGGAAAAAATACAGCGACAGGATGAGGCCATAAGAGGGACTTGTTCCTACTCGTTGAGGATCAAGATATTAAACTGCAGTCATCATTTATATTAAAAATAGATTAAGGCGATCGTGTTCCACAGTGTTATAGAAAAAAATAATTGCCCGAAGTCAAATTGACTAATTAAAAAGTTCCACACTCCAGTTCCATGTTTCATTTTCTTATAAAACCAAGTCAGACGTATTTTTTAATCGCAAAATTTATAGTCAAATTTTATCACGAAAGTTTTAGTTGCGCAACAAATAACTTTGAATTTTAGTCAACTTATGAGCACATGCGTCAAGCCCGTGGAATTTGAAATTTTGTGAATTCAACAAAACTCGATGATACAGTTAAAAGCCATCATCAAGTTTGTGTTTCTTGTTAGTTTCAACACTTTTATGTTGATCCTTCAATGTATTCGTAGACTTTAAAAATAGTTATGCATTTAGCAGCAGCGAAGCTCGTCAATTTTTCGCCATAAATTTTCATTTTCAATTTTTGTTTCTACTTGAGTTTGATGTTCTCCGTCCGATAAAACGGGATACAAAGAAACCTTTCTTTATTACAGTCAGCTTGAGTGCAATACTGTCATAAAAACTATTCGCTCTTATTTAAAATGTATGAAAATGGATATTTTAACATGATTAAATTGGTTGCAGAATGGGAGAGCATAAAGTTTGTTTGTTTGTTTTGCATGAAAGATTTGTCACCTTGGGTATCTTGGCGTATTTTCCAGTCCGGGCGTCCCTTATGATGGCGATGTCTAGGATATCCACTTCGTTGTGTTGATCTATCCAGTGCAAATAGAAACCATACTTGTCGACCTTCAGTGTAACTGGCGTTGCCACCCCGGTATCCTATAAGCAATATACAATCCGTCAGAAAACATACTCCTCTGCTATCAGGCAAAAGGAAGTTTGCAAATCCTAAAAACTCAAAACCTATTATACTACAGAAAAGTATGTATTCACCATCTCGAAAATGTTTTCAAGCATCTATAAAAAGGAGGAAAAAAATGAAACTAGGTTTCCGCAGAGAACTCAAAACTTCTCGACGAGATGAAAACGTTTTCGGGGCTTTCAAAAAAAAAAGAATCAATGCATCAACAATTTGCTTGATCGGTATAACAATAAGTGCCAAGTCTAACAATTGGACATGAAAAATGGCCTGTGACCGAAACGTTCAAAACTCTATAATATAACTCACAAAAAGTTTTCATAGGATTTTATCCACTAAAAAAACTTATGAATCATAAAATTCATTTGAATCTAATTAATTAACCGAGCGTTGTTGGCTAAATGGCTATGGCTGCCATGTTCGCATTCGGGAGGTCGGGGGTTCAATTCCTCCGGCCGGCCACTCTGCCTAGGTTTTCGTGGTTTCCTAGGCGTTAAGGCAAAATG
>JAAMPD010000450.1:51680-90802 GCA_025266255.1 Trissolcus basalis | reverse complement strand
ACGGGGAACGGGTGTGGTGCGAATAGTCACTTCCATAAATAAATAAATAAATAAATGACTGATATTAGTGGTTCTGAGGCAAAAACAGATAACTCTTATTTTCAGAAATGTTAGAATGATAGATATGAAGGTAAATAAAATAAAAAATTTAAATACATTTAAATTTTAAGAATTCTAAGAAAGTTATAAATTTTTGTTTTTATACTGACAAAAAAAAATCGGTATTTGTTATCAGAAAAAATAAAGAGATTATCTTTTAATCAACTCTTGTCGAAGTGATTCATGGCAACTTGGCAATTTAGTAACATTTAATATAAATTATAATGGTTTGGCAAATCAAACTGATCAGTTAACGCAAAACCTATAGGATTTTTCTTATTTATTTTGTTAAAAACATTATAGCTTTGGATTTCGTGTCAAAATAAACAGATAAATTGAATGACTTTTGATTTGCTAAATTTGAACAAGTTTTTCAGAAATTGAGATCAAGTTATATTTACACTAATTCTTCGTCAGTTTGACGAAAAAATTTGAATTGTTCAAAAAACAAACTAGAGAGAATATAGTAAAACTGAATATAGTTATGATAACTGGAATTTTAGTAGTTACTACTAGATTTCGAGTTATACTTACTATCAACTATAACCCCAAAGTTATTACTAACTAAAAACATAATTCAATCAATGTAGTTAATTTTCGTAAGTGTAAGCTACTGATTTCACTGAATCGAAAATTGTTTACTCACCAGTCCTAACTAACTCGCCAGGATGCTCGCTGACAAAATCGCCAAGAGTCCTTTCCGCGAGGATATCACTAGTCATTTTGGTATAAGCGTCTGCAAGTGGCGATACGCCCGATTCAGGCGACGCCGCAGCGCCAGGCGCCGAGGCTCCTGTCAACTGCATTCTGTTGCCTCCGCTGGAATCGTTTGCACTGTCCGTCGCGTGAGCGCTACTCGTAAGATCACTCGTTGAGTCGGCACTACTTGCCCTCAACGTGTCAGCACTGCCATTTCCGGTCACCGTGCTAGCACCGACGCCTACGTTGTTGCAACGACCGAATATATCCATAGGCAGTCACAACACTGGGTGAAACATCCTTCCACCCGACTGTCCGCACGCCTCCGAACATCAGCACAATTGCACCTTCATTGATGAGCCAAATTCGTCAAATTTTCAAAAACTCCGAGTCCTTCCAGGTTCCCTTCCTTTGATTCCTACGTTCTGCCTGGGCGTTGGTGGAAAACTTCTCGATCGTCCATCTCGTTCACCGACCGTACTTCAGACAAGTATGCCTGAAAAAATTGAAAAAAAAAAAATTGTACACATTTTTGGCATGAAAATTGAAAGACAAAGGTATTGTAATGTTGCAATCAATTCGCGCCTATTCATCAGGATCAGTTGAGCTTATAAATCAGATTTCTTAAAACTGTATACCCTTCTGCGCAACCCTTGCCGACGGCCGTATACCCAAGGACCTTTTCACCCCTAATACGCTCTTACACAAGGACTCCCGTAAACCTTTATCTCGCAATTGCAACCCTTTAGCGGATTCACTCATCCGTACGACCATACCGAACAAGATTATTCGGCCGCGTAGCAAAAAATGTCAAAACAACGATAAAAAGAACATCGCCGAGATTAATCCAATTTGAATTCATTCATAAAAGATTGCGTTTTCGTTTTGTTGTTTGAAATGTTGTTAAGCAGGTGAATCCGACGATGAGTGGATTTTGTTTGCCCATAAAGCGTTTTGGCGCCGCAAGATAAATTCGTTTCAATCCAGACGCACACTTTTCTGTCCCTTTTTATTTGCGTTCTCTTGGTCTTTTAAGCAGTGACGTCACCGTTCATTCAGTAATTTTTGCGCACGTCACCGGCCTGACACGCTGCATCCAACACCGTCCCTTAGGAACGGTGGGGTCGACCCGTCCGCGCAGTGGGAGGAAAAAATAGGGGAAAAAGTACACAGGGTTGCAGAAACGACCCCCTCTACGCACGATCACCGCGTGTCAAACTGCACGTGGCTCGTTCACCCACGTTGCTGTATTTTTTTTTCGTCCTACAGTTCGGAGTACTGTTTTTATCAATGAAACAGACACAAAATATAGCATTCAAAATGTTGCAACAGTTGAAATCTTTGTTTTCTTTTGCAAATATGAAGTTCAATCGTGGATAGGAAACTAAATTTTGTAGTTTCAACAAGTTGAGACCAGTGGGAGGATTGATTGATATTTTAGTTAGTGAAAATGTTGAGTAATTTGAAGAAGTCCTGGGAAATAAATGATGGAAGAATTAAAATTTTGGGTGGCCTATTTTTTCTAGGACTGGAGAGAATGGTGGCATACTTGCCACCATTGATGGGATGGGAGAATGGAGGATAAAATATGTTGCTGGTTTGGTTAGAACATTTTCTTGAGTATTAAGAAATTCCTTATGAAAAGTTTTGTCGCGCTGGATAAGATTCCCGCTTTACTTGGCGTTCAAGTCTCTTTCAGGGAGTGTCAGAGGAGTGTACTCGATTGTAAAGAATGTATTTCGTTTGTCCTACTGGTTGGAAATGCAACTTGACAGCTCAGTTTGATTCAAAATAATTGAAAGAAGATCAGAAACAAATTACTTCAGACCAGGAAACTGGTATTGGAAATTACGAAAATCTGAAAATTGATTCACCAATCCTGAAACTAAAAAACGTTCAGATCAAGAAAAAATAACATGAAAAAAAAACATAAACACATCAGGATACATAAAAAAAACAATTGAAAAACTTCTTTTCTATCAAACTTGACAAAATGCTTTGTGCCAAACTTGACAAAGTGTACATTTTTGTTCGTATCCAGCTTAGACATTTTTAATAATCTCAAACCAGATCACCACATCGAGTTTTCAACTATAACATCCCTGTTTTACATTGTCACACTCGGTATCAAATTATCTAAACCACTGCCTTTACATCAGAAGCACTAACAATCTCGAGACAATTCTTTCAGCACATCACTATTCTCCTGACAGTTGACAGCCCTCTCACAACCGACCCACTTTTTCGCACATCACTAGGACTTACATGAATCCTCCCAAGACCAACCCAAGAACCTCCTTGGAAACTTGGTAAAACTTATAGCAAAACGTTCGTACGAGGATCGTTTGATTTGACAAAAGATATTCGTGACGGTATCGCGAGTTGGTTGACAATGTTCGCGGAAGTGCACGGGCACAAGCAGCGTATAATGCGGTTGGTTGCTAACTATGATTTGGACGGTACGTGTGAGGCAACAGCCGTTGACGCACTGGTCCATGCCTACACACGCAACATCCCTCCACCTATCTGCCCCTCTTCCTTCCTCTCCCTCTCTCAACCGCGCGCCCTCTGTCCCTGTCTCTCTCGCTCTTCCGGTACTCCTTCTCTTTCTTTCACCGTCCTTGTTCCCCGCTTTCGGCGACCGCATGTATTTTACCCCTTTCTTCTTCCGTCCCTATCTACTCGGTTTTCCACATCTATCGGGCATCTCCGTCGGTCAGTGGCCAGTCGGATGTTCGCGTCCTCGTTCGTCGCGAGTGTTTTCACCGAGCATTGTCTCTGTCCGTTTTATCCCTTTATATTTCGTTCAACCCTCCCGTTCATGCGGGGATGTACGTGTGACAGGGAGCAGCATCAAGAGAGAGAAAAGCGCTGAAAGAGGGACCAAACTTTGAACCGTCTGCCAACCTCTCTCTCGCTCTGTCCATATCGATCGGTCGATCCACAAAGATTTTGCGAGTTTTGAATTCGCTGCTGGTACTCTCTCGCACGTGCAAATCGCCTCTGATTCCGCATTGTCTCTGCGCGATACAGATTTGAGGGATCGGCGGTTTATTCAGAGGAAGTAAACAAGTGTGTATAATTGAGAACTTGAACGAGAGTATGTATCAAATGGTATTGGGTGTTTCCAAATTGGACGCAAAATAATTGGATACCACTCACAGTATTTTTTTCCTTTTTTTTTTTCATTTTTCAATTTGCACCGCACAAACATCATTCTTATTAGAAATCAATTATGGCGAACTAGAGTCCGGCAAATTAACTTTCAATGCAAACAAATTGGTTCAAAATCCACACAGCGTGTGGGTGTCAATTTATTGCGGGACAATTTTTTCTTTTCTATTTCTCCTGGCAAATTTGTCCCGGTAGTTTGGTTGTACAAGTCGGTCCAACCGGAGAATCAAGTCAGATTGTTTGAAATTAATGCTAATTTACTGTGTGTGCGTAGCACATAAGGTGTACATTTGCTGATTGATATCTTATTAGTAGATATCTGTTCGGCGTCGCAATTTGCGGTAATTGCAAGGGATTCTGCTGTCGGCGCGAATTTGAGTCGGCAAGTCTCTTGGTGATCCACCGTCAAGCTAGGCATAATCGTGCAGGTGGAGGCCGCGCGTTGTTTGCACGCACGTATACAAACAGCGGTGCCCTCGGTCGGGTCGCTGCCTGACGCGCTCACGCTGTTTGATTTGCAAAAGTGAAGCCGCTTTCTACGGGCTACAATCACCACCGCGTCATCATTATGAAACCTGTCGTTCGATCGACAAAAACAAGCAACCCCCTCAGCCCCCGATCGCCGCACATTGCAAACTTCCAACATCCTCTGATTTCCACGACAAAGTTGATCGCAATTTGCTCTGCACAATTACTTTCCCTCAAGTTTTTTTCCTGTCATTTGTTTTTACCTGATGCTCTTTTTTTCATTCTTGTTTTCTTTTTTTTTGTTTTTCTTCGACACATTTTAAATCCCACCCAACTGTTTGTTAACTTATTACCACATCTCTCGCTGTTTGTAACAACTTTTTAATTAGTGCGCACCGGTACTTAATTATATACGTACATTTTCCATAAACGATCGTACACACGTTTGCGAATGAAACACATCAGTGGTAGTTAATTGAAGCTTTTGAAATGGTCATACGTATGCGTCTAACTGGTTCACGCTGAAATATGATCCACTCATTGTTATTTGTAGTGCACTGTATTTACAATCAACAATTTTATGTTACAATATTTTCCTTTGGACGGATTTTGCAAGGTATTTTACACACAAGTCATTTTGAGTACAATTCAGGAATTTTCGACATCAATTTATAAGAATGTTAACTTTTAAGTTAAATTATATCAAATGAAATACTTCACACAGACAAAAATATATTTCAAAATATATTTTACGTATATTTTCTATTTTTAAATTACATGTTTATAAATTATATTTATATATATTTAGTATATGTACTTATAAATTATTTATAAAGCGGCAATAAGTTAATATATATAAAATATAAAATAAATATAAATTTGATCGAAAAAATTTATTTTAATTCTATGAACAATATAAAATTAATTATATTTACTCTTATATTTTTGTCCTGATGAGAATGTGATGGGTATTATATTTAATAATTATTTAATATTTAATTCCATCTATTTGATACATGTATATTTTTATATTACGTATAAATTTTTTTTACTTACTTTTTTTATATTGATAATAGGTAGGAAAATTCATCACAATCGAACAGGTGTCGGTGTTATGGGAACAATCAGGAGGAAAGAGATCGTGGGTCCAAGTTTGGCAGTTCACAATAGACAGGAGACAAGATCACTAGTTGTGCACGCTAGACAAGACTGTGACAAATAGCATACGTTGACGATGCGCGTTGTACGACTATCGTCATATTGACAAACGACCTAACGCTCGCGTGGACCGTTGTGTTCGATGAGATTCAAATTATCTCTGTTGGAACTTGTCAATGCAAATGCCGTATCTACATTCAATTACCGCTCGTCACGCTCTGATCAGCGTCCCGCTCCCCGTAGCCGGAAGTATCTATTCTTTTCCATATCGCGCTACCGATCCTCCAGTTCAACTTTTTACATCTGGGGAGTCACAAAAACTTAAAAAAAAAAGTGAAATTCTTTTTTGTTTGTTCAACCAGATGAAAAAGGATTATTTAAATTGAATTATAATTGAATAGTTAACTCGATCCTGTTAAATTATAATTTACGATTGAATTTGAACGAGAAACAATAAAACAGTTGGACCAAGGACAGGTTTCTGAAAAATGAGAATTCGGTAAACCGAAAAAAGTGATTGACAAATCGTGCGGTTGAAAAATTTAAAACCTGAATGGAAAATCAGTTGCTCTTGAAACGCGGTGAATATTCGAGTCCGAACGACAAATCACGCAATATGTTTTCTACCGCTGTGTATTATGGTACTCGTATAGCATTAATTTTTAATCGACCAATAGGTCCTCCCCTCGATTCTGTTATATTTCACCACGCAACGATAGCTAACGGGATTTCCCTCGGACAGCGTTCAACTTGTTCGACGAATAAACCGAAAAGTAAATAGAATAACCGTTTTTTCATTGCGTGATCCGGCCTTCGAATGTCAACCATCAGTTCGTGCAAAATAACAAATTAGGATTAGCCGCTGACGTCAAATTCAGGCGCAAAATTTGTCCCCACTTACCCGGTTGCAAAATCCTTCATTTGATCGATGAATTTTTCACTGGTAAATTATCCCAAAGATTAACGTGACACATCTTGACACTCCCGATGGTTTGGCTACGCTCGAGACACAGAATTCGCAAGCCCGTTTGTCCATAAATTGCGTGCGATTCACGTGTTCGTGTTATTTGCTTAAAAACACTCGCACGGATGGAAGTAGCATCGAATACTAGAACAGTATCTCTGCGCTCCTCTTTCCATGTTTGTTAGCCGACTGAGTGTGTCCTTGTCGGACAACCGCGATGCGGCATTTGTCTCACACGCGCCGATTTGGTTTGCCCCTTAAAAGCGCGACTGCCCCACCTTTACCAAAATATCGCCCCACCTTGAAGCGCCACGCGCTATCTCTTTCCCGTAGGGTGAAGGGGTTACGCGTGGTCGCATGGTGGGGCGCGTTGAACATGTGTAACACGCAGCCCTGATTACGCGCGGACTAGTAAAAATTATTATTACAGCCACACGAGCCCACGAGACTTCGTGTCTTGTCTCCCATAGTGTATCCAATTTTCTGTACCTTTCATGAATGAATGCAGACACCGACCAATTCAATTATTTATTTATTTTTTTATTTTTTTTCAATTTTTCATTCGTTCTCTCGGTCCTGAAAAAAAACAAATTTCATTAATTACAGTTCAGTAAATATTGATTTTTGTAATTATCAAAATTTTAACAGTTTTCTGAATCTTGAAACTAAGAATTATTTATTTATTTTTTGCTTTTTTTTCAATTTTTCATTCGTTCTCTTGGTCCTGAAAAAAAAACAATTTTTGTTAATTACAGTTCAGTGAATATTGATTTTTGTACAATCATCAAAATTTCAACATTTTTCTGAATCTTGAAACTAAAAATTGTTAAACATTTTTTTTTCTTGTATAAGATCAAATTAAACAGAGAGATGTATTTTTACATTTCAAATCGAGATTTATTTAAGAAATGAAAATAAAAAAGACTGAATTTTTGGTTTTGTGAAAAGACATCTCAAAGAATATAAATAATGCAAAATCAAATATATGATCAAAAATAAAATATCCGTACGTGTTAAATAAATATTGATTCTTTGAAATAATCCAAATTTTAACATTTTTCTGAATCTTAAATTAAACAGATATTTTTATGTTTCCAATTAAAATTGTGGTTCAAAAAATGAAAATAAGAAAGGTTGTATTTTTGGTCCTGTGAAACGACATCTTGAAGGGTATAAATAATGCAAAATCAAATATATGATGAAAAATGAAAGATCCGTACGTGACAGTTTATTGGATTTTAAATTGCATCGATGCTCGAAGAGAAGAAGCGCGGAGTTCAGGTTCGTTGATGCAACGAGCTTTTCTGGTTTCTAGCAGAAGTGGGGCTAACCGCAGAATCGGGTTGGGGGCAAGATGGCAAAAGGAACTTGAGAGTCAAGGGGCGGTGCTGCGGTCTGGCCGGCCCACCGGCGCATCCTCGCTCTTCTGTTCTCTTCTCTTGCCTCTGCAGAAACTATAAGATGCCGAGAGTGGCGAATGCAAAAACACGAGAGGAGTACCGACTCTTAACAGCAAAAAGCAACCCACACTTTTCCTTCGCGATTTACAATACACCCTCTCTTCTTCTGTACCAATACCTCTGACCCAATCTCATATTACAAAATAACAGTTATTTTTTGCTATTTAATTAAAATTGCAAAATCCTAACAAAAAACTACTTCACATGTACATTATTAATTTTTGTAAATACAAAAACTAATATTTTCAATTAAGAAAGTAGTTTGAAAGTTAACATTTCAAAGGAAATTAAATTTCTAATTTCGAAAGTGATATCGCAAAAAAAATTGTTGGAAAAAATTTATCTTGTAGCAAGATTATTGGCTATTATTACCCAAGAAAAATTTCCTAGATCGGAGCAATTATTTTCAATAAAGTTTAACAGAACGTAATAACGAGATTTTGTTGGTACCGTGTACATAAAAAGAAAATGTATTCTATAAAAATGAAATGATAACAAATATTTGAACTGAAAAGAATAGAAGTGGCTACATGATAAAATCCTGATGGCGCATATAAACTATACATTATTGAATGTGTGAATGAATTTCCCCTGAACAAATTTTAATCACCGTGAAGTATACACATCTGTTGACAATCATCTTATGTAGATTGGATTTTCATTGTTTTAGAGTCACATCTCTAGGCTCAGTAAACAGATACGAAAATAAACTTCTGGGTTTCCTAAATATGTATTGGTTGATGTATAGCGTACACAGCCTCACGTACTGCTTTAATCGATACCTCATTCAGATAAACATTACCGCTCAAATGAACAGCGGATTTTTGATTGCAAACATTTCAGAAAATATTCATAAGCGACTGAATTTTCAAGACTATATATCTCGTCGAAAATATATTGATTGCACAAATTGACACCGCACAAATAATATTTACTCATCGGAACAAACTTACCCTTAGATCGGAATGAACAATTTTCTGCGACGGCAGAGAAAAGTTATTTACTCTAACTAGATCTTTTTCTGAGTGCTACAAAAAATTGAATCCCAACTACAAAGCGGTCTCGGAAGAAGAAAAAAAAAGATTGAGAGAAAAAATATCATTTTCATTCAAATGATCCATGACAGGCGGTGTTACTTTTTTTTACCACCGCGGGTAAAAAAAAATTTTTCAACCTGTGATAGAAATTTTTTTCCAACGCCCAATCTGATTACCACGTTCGGTTCGTGTAAACCGCGGTGCATTTGATAACTATATATGTGGCTTTGTTACTCGGTCACGAAAATACTTCCGAGGATATTTACGTTAAAATTGATTCCCATTGAATTCCCAAGACACATTTTTCGCGACAAAGAAATGCATATAGAAAGGCTCTGAATTTCCACTCGCACTTTCTATTACGAGCTGAACACGAATCCAAGAGCCACCAGAAATACAACTATTCGATTCATCCGCCGAATTCTTAATCTGCGAACAGGGAGTATGTCGTCGTTCACGATCTTGCAAGATTATTAAGCCAAAGAACTTTTTGATCAAAGAGGCCAGAATTCCTCGACAAATTCCACACGTTTGAAAGGTATTTGAGTTTCTCAGTCATTTCCTGACATGCAGCAAATTTCCGAAAAAAAAAATGTCTCAAAGCGGAGCATCTGACAAGACGTGCCAAACATTATGACAAGTTCTATTTTTTTACATACTTCATCCGTCCAATCGAATCCAGGCAAAAGGAAACATAAATAACATATATACCACGCATATGCAGACATAAAAGCAAATGTATGCGCAACGTTATTGTTATTATATTTTTGTGGTTTACATGACTATAGATGCACCAATACTGCATAAAGTTATATAAACTCATGCATCCGTCATATGTGTTTCTTCTTGCCTGGGGACTATATGTATTTTCAATGATGAAATAATTAGTAGATAATTTTACTAAATTTCATCCTGACTAAAGAGATAAATGCGTCATTTCATACAAAGTGGATGATAATATAATAATAATAAGTGAGTTATAAATCCTATATTATCCGTGATGCAAAATTACGTTACTAACAAAATGATGATGAAGATGCGGTGATAGAAACGTTTAATTTGTCGTACAATTGAAAAACCTGACGTTATCTTTTTGTTTTTCATAAATGAATTGAGGGAGTTTTTTGACAAGTCGTTTCTGTGAAAATAATTAGTTAAAGCTTTTTTTTGATATCAAACCTCTTATCACCTGTAATTAGACCACTCATTCATGTCGAGATGAAAAAAGCTGCATTTTTAAATCAGCGACGAAAATGACATAGCTTGATTTGTAAAATTGCTTCCAGAGAAATTGAGTCGCTTGGCGACGAAGATTCAACGTCTTAATAAATAATTTAAACATCGTTTTCCGTCATAACAAATCTGTTCACTTTCCTTCATAACAAATCTGTTCATTTTCAGCGGCACTTACATTTGCTTCGCACGGCAAATGCACCCGGGATTTATTAATCAGTATAAACAAACATTTAACTGCAGTTCAGCAGCTTGTTTATGCACGGCAAATGCATTTCAAAAAATTACTTTGTGCTTCACAAATATTGCCTTAATACTTATAAAGTAGGTCTTTTGAAATAACAGCTAACGATAGTGCTGTTTTCAACAAATAAACGAAACGTCGGCGATAAAAGCTGATAATCAAATAACAATCAAGACAGATTTTCTTGTTAACCAGTTAGCCCGACCGATTGTGATTGTATCAATTTTAAATTTCAAACGATGAAAGTTCAAACTGGAGGCACTTTTACAAATAACTTCCGTTTGATTGATGAAAATCTAATTCGACACATCAACAAGCGTCCCTAATTAACGAGAAGTTACATCCAGAATCAAATTTACAGAGAGTCTAATCGCGAAACCTTATTATACGATTCTTAATTAGTTAGGCTTACAAGATACATTAATAGACTTTAAAGTGAGAAACCTAATTAGCTATCAAGAATTCATGCTTAAAACCATCACAGAATATGAAATTAGGAAACGTAATTAAAAAGTCCCAACCGGGATATTCTTCGCGGGGAATCGTTTTAATTATTTTTTATCCCAAATCACAGTGGAAACCTTTAAAAATGACTCATTCTTATACGTGACCAACTTTAATGGTATACATTTCACGCATTTCAAGTAAAAATTCAGTTATGGCGTCATTTATGAACCATAAATGTGTATCATATATACGAACCATAAATGCAACATATATGTAAGCATTTTTCGCAACATTTATGGAGCATAAATGCGTCATATACTTTCATTTATAATTTATACATCTTATCATTTTTGTTTCATAAATTGTTTATTTATGCTAGCATTTATGTTGTATATATGTTCCATTTATGTAACAGTTATGAATGTTCTTTGAAACTATCTATTTATTATGCCATATATGACTCACTAATGAATTCACTCATTTATGAGTCCGTATATGTATATGTATTGAAATTCATATAGACCATTTGTGGAGCCATATATGAATTTTTATTTGGAATGCTCTAAAAAATTTCACTCCGATCAAGTTCAATTGAGCCACTTGTATAAAACCTTTTTCCCGATGTTTTTTCTCTCAGTTTTTTTACGAATGTGACTTTTTTTTCGAATCATTTTATTCAGTTACATCCAAATCGGATTACAGGTCGCATCTCAGAACATACAATACAAAAAGTTGCACTTTTTCGAATCCCGTTCATCACGGTATCAATGCACGAAGCCCTAATATTTGTCACCATTATTCAAATGAACAATCCTATATTTCAACATCGGTATTCTTTCGCACAGAGGGATGATGAATCGGTGCGATAAGTCATTTGTGGGAACTCAGATATTATCACTGTGGCATGCCATTCTGTGGGGTTCCGATGAATAGGTTCGATCGTGAGAGTGCTACTTCCGTATAAGAAATTGCGCGGTCAAGCATCCACAAGGACGTTGGTCAGTTTGAAAAGAGCCTTTACCAATTTTTTTGCTTAGAAAATGTTTATTCAAAATAGGTATTTCGAAATGAAGGTCTTCTGAGATTTGAGGGTCTGAATATAAAAACAACGAACGATTCAAACTCATTGGTACGTTTTATTTTGAATTCCGTGTTTATCAAGTGATTTATGTGGAATCAAATATTTTGCCGACGATAAATACATGAAAATTTATGGTAATGCGTAATTATTATGTCTAACGCGTTACCCGGTTTGTATTGATTAGTACATCGTGAGAGGATGATCGTATCTGCAATATATTATTCGCCATCAGGTTTGGATTTAAATGACTGGAACTCTGATTGATTGTTCACAACTGACCGTGCCGCGGGTATGTATTCATGCCATTTCAGCATGGTAGACACAATGCTGATCATGTAAAATTTCAAATTTTTTACATATTTTGTGAAACAATATATATAACATATACAACAATTACATATGTGCACATAAGTTTTAGTAAATCAATGTTACATAGTTGTGACATTAGTGACATATATGCGACATAAAATTTATGTCCCACATAAATGTAACATCTTTTTTTATTCGACTCGATGGATCTACATTTTAAATATAGCATATATAAATATATGTTTCAGCACATATGTAAACATATATTTAGCATTGACACAGTTGTTACATGAAATTGCATTTTGCATATTTGTGACATATATATTATGTCCCACATAAGCGTCACGTGTGTTTTTTATGCTCGAATGATTCAAGTTGTGATACAGGGAATTTGAAATCATATTTCTGTAATGTATTCTTTACATTCACGAATTTCATTTCAAAGTACATTATACGTTTTTATAATTCATTTTGCCAGAGTGCCTTGTGTACTTTGTATCGTATCATTTTTAATTATGAACTCAAAAAGAGTAAAAACATATATTTGGTGTAAAAGCGGCTGTTTGAACATTTGGTTGTTTGCTTTTGAAATATCTCGTCATGTGACTAGAAAAAAATGCCAATGAAAAAGAGTTTGTTCAGTTTGTAACAGTTGGTCCCTGAAAAGTTGCGAAAAATATAACAGTACGAGGATCATTAGAGACCGAACAATGTGTTTGCCATTTGAAACCGAATTCATGAATAGAAAGCTTATCGCAAAGCGAATGACGAGAATCCGCTAACTTATCTCGTTTGAAGTCCATGTGCAATGAAAATTATATAGGAGATCGGACTTTTATTATGATTAAGAAAGCCTTATCGTGGAATATACACTGTGTAGTGTTATATAGAATGAATTATCGCTGTCATCGATTTTCGAATAACGGCCTTTTACTTGAACTCTCTTATCCAACTAGATTTCCTGAAAAGCTGAAAAAGCCTAGCTGTGAAAACACATTTTTGTATATTCCAACTGAGCGCCCCTAGTAAAAAGGATCATACATATTTGAATATTTCTCATATATCGAATATATATTGACAATTTTTAGCAATTTCCAAAAACAGTCGATAATTTTCATATACTTTTCATTTATAGATGATATATGATCCTTTTTATTAAAGGCGTCTTTTATTTTGCTTGAAAAAAATGTACATTTTCAGCGTCTTGAACACTTTCAATTGCACAGGCAATTGATAAATATTCACTGGAACGAATTTGATCCTCTTGTTCGTCCGATATACCTGTCATTATTTTGCTCCAAATCCGAATGATCTCATTTCTCTGACAATTCGAGGTGTTTCAGAAAGAGTTTTTGATTGCAACGGAATAGCACATTTTTTGTGCTTTTCGGCAGGAGCAACAATGGTGAAACTTTGTTTCCCGAGTTTACGTTCGAATTGAATGTTAACATTTCAATACGTCGATCAGAATCATCGTCACTGGACTAAGGCTTCATCAGACTAAATTCCAAATTGTTTGGTGACATATTGCAGAAAAAAGAAAAAAAAATCGAATCGAGTAGACGTTATTGTTTCTGCGTTCGTACGTGGATGGGAGAGGAGGAAGTTTTTCTGATCCTATTTGCTCAACAGATGAACAGTCAAATATTATTAAGTAACCGATTGAAACACTCGGTATGGCAATTGAATATTTTTGATAATAAAAATCGTTAATGATATTACAACTTCTTGCATTGGTGACAAACAATAACTCGATAACGATAATGGAATCAAACCGTTTACACGGGCTACGAAGTGGAGTATTCTTCATACACTCAGGAATTCGATTCAGCTCTGTTAAACAAATGTATTGCTGTCCTTTATGAATTATTGATTCTCTTACTTCACTCCAAATATCCAGCATATATTTAATTTAACGCCGCAAATTCAATTCAATCATTTTCAGTGCACCCAACGCGAAACACGATATCAAAGACTCGCATCAGTAAATATCCGACATTTTATTATTATCAAATGTCACAGAGAGTGTGAAGCATGCACTTCATTATAAAGGCAGTCCTCTAGCCTAAGAGTTTTGAAAAAAATTCGACAAAGTTCAAACATCTTTTAATAAAAAATCAACATTTGCGAAATTTGCATACAGTTTAAACTTGTAACAGTATATTATTTCAGATATAATATTTCATTGGCAATATATTATTTTAGAAATTGCATATCGACAATGTATTGTCAATAATAATTCATGTATAATAAATGCTCAAACATATATGTTTTTCTGAAAAAGAGTATTATCAGTCTATTGTCAATATATGGACAATATATGATTCTTTTTTTTAAGGGTATACATATATTTTCACACTCGAAAGTAACACAAAAAAGATTTTTTTAAAGATCAAGTGTGAGACGTTTTTATGAATGAAAGAAATGTAACGTTTGTTCGAGTCGAAAATAATGGACAAAAACAACAAAAACGCTGCAAGCATTAGCGTCATATTCCAATAAAAAGACAATGCCCCCAGATGGTGGTCATTATTCCGATTTCTGTTTCGAATGTTCGTTTGAACTTCGAGAGTGAATGAACGTGCGCACTATATTTAGCAGCTATAACTACACCCATCGGGTATCTTGAGGAATTCAGATTTTTGCAAAATTGAGTGCTCAAAATAAATTCACAAAGTTAATTGGAAAGCTGGTATGAAGTTCAACTGAAGTTTGCGTCAAAAATCGCTCGTCCGGTGTGAGCCAACTTTTGTATATCAGTGTTTCACTTTAGTTCGATGGAGAATCTTTGAACGCACGGGAACGACAAATAGTTCAAATTTGTAGTGACCAAATTCCAAACGATACAATACGGCCAAAATGATTCATTTCACTTTCACGTGTCGCCCTTTCCTTCTTTGAAACCCTATAATGTATTGACAACATCATAAGTAAATATCAATTCAGGATTGTTTGCACGCTTATTGATACAGTTGACTAATCGAACATATGCATAGCGTCCTTATTCGTCGACGCGACTGAGTGGACATTCCCATTATCACATATATAGGCGTTTTAATTTCGCTAAAACTCATTTAGGAACAAAAAGAAAGCCTAAAATACACATCTCGTGGAAAATTGTTATTGCTAATGAATTTTCAACAAATGGCGTTTGAACATTCAACAAAATGCTTTGGCAGAAATTTTACAGAGCCTTAATAAAAGACGTCACAAAATTTCAATCAAACGAAAATCGCGCATATTATTCCATCGACTAAATCGCGACCTAGAATCCGGCCTGCCATCACACCCTGGAATTATGTTAACAGAACTCTTATCGTATAACCCAATTAATTTTGTTGTTTCGAAAAGGCACGGCGAGTTACCTTGTGACATTTTGATGGAAATGTTACAGACGTTTATCAAAAAATTTTTTCAAAAATATACATTTTTTGAAAAGTGGAACTGAAATGTTGGAAAATAATATAACATAATAAAAATATGAAATGATGTATCATTTCATGTAAAATGGTTACATAAATAAGAGGATGGTATGATTTTATCCGAATTTTGTGAACCCCACTTACGTAAATAGGCATTTTCATGTTTTGAACGTGGGAATATAAAGCAGTTTTTCAAAAATATACATTTTAATTTTCTTTTTTGCGTAACATTGAAAGGCGCCGAGTGGAGTGATAAAATGTCCTGTTTTACTGCAAATTTAAGGATCAGTTGATCCAGGCATGTAAAATATGTGCGTAAGTACGAGTGGATAATGTAGTTAAGAACAAGTAACGTTATCCTTGAAAATGACTGTTCATAAACACTTGCTCGAACTATTAAACTAAATGAAATTTTAGTAATTTTAAATGTTTGTTTGTTGATTGCGTGGGCAGATTGTGGGATACACGACTAGCACAGTGTTGTTTGACTTAGATGTGTCAACAAATTTTCAGAAAGTTATGTATCAATTGGTCATTTTTTGTATGTATGTGCTGCGAGTGGGTAGACGCACATTTGGATGAATTACTTGCAATATTATAATAAATTCTTATTGAATTTCTTCTAAAAAATGATTTATAAATTTCATAGATGACATGACTCCCCTGAAAGCTCTACTGACACGTGAAATCAACAGAGGTTAAAGTGACATATGAGCTTAAAAAGTGAAACTCAGAATTTTTTATCAAAACCTTCGTTTTTTCACAAAAACATGAATTTTGAAACCTAAAGAAGTTATTTGAAGTGTCACTCTTACTCCAGTGTCACTTTTACCCCAGTTGACCACATTATAATCGAAGCTATAAAGTTTTTTTTGATTTTCAATCAACTGAACTGATTTTTTGGAAAAATTAAATATTTGATATAAACTTAGTGAAATTAAATTCAAGTTTTCATCGTCGTTTTTTTTCAAAAGTGCAATTCTACAAATTGATAGTGAATTTTTTTTTGAAACTGTCTATGTAAATTGCAGGAGCGGGTTTGAGTAGACACCCCCGCAAACACTCAAATAATGAAATGTCAGGGGACTTACACGTGTCCACAAAGTTTCAAGTAATTTCAAATGTTCTAACCGGAGATATTACATTTTGAAATGACGATGACAAAGCCAAAATGAATAAAAGCATTTTAGTAATAATAATAATAAAAAAGTTTTAATCGGAGGGTTTCGATAAAAAAGGAGTGTTTATTGTGACTATGAAAAAGTGCTTTTTATCAGACAACAATACTTTCTATGAGGCATCAATCAAATTTTTGTCAATTCATATTTGGTACGGTGAGCTAAGATAATTGCTCAGATCAATATGAAACTTGAAAATCAATCTCCAATAGAACGACAATAAACATTAAAACTTTTTAAAGTTTTTATGAAAAACAATACTGGTCTCAGCAATACGTATAATAATAATAATAAAGTGCAGTATCAGATTTTCAGATAAAAATATTAAAAACTGTTGTAACTCTATTGAAAATGGATTTTCAAGTTTAACATGAATTCGAACAGTCACCTTTATACACGGCTTGTAATATGTACAAAATAATATACATCAAAAGTCGATCTCGTGAAAATTGAATGTTGATTCCATTAAGATAGATTTAGAAGATTTGTTTACCCTTAGCGGGTCATTTGTCACTTTCGATAAACAGTAAATATTTTGATCTGTTGTTGACATGTTGTTAGCTGATCTTCGCTCTAATGATTCATTTTTCCAGATTGAACATTCATGGTTGGTGAGTCCTGCCATTATGATTCATAATAATTCTAATCGAGTTAATATCAAGTTTATCGTAAATCGAGATGTACTTCGAATCATTCGAATTAATTAACTAATTAGTACTAAATATATTAAGTCAATTTGCAAATTGATATATTTTTATTAATTAGCGATTTGAACATACTAGACAAAGTCAAAATGTCAAACTGTTGAAACTTGTTTAATTAACCTATTTCTGGCTGAACATTAGAGAAATTATTTTTCTATCAACTTTTTGATGGATTTGTGTTTTATACTTTTATTAAATTAAGAAAATCGTGCAAAACTAATCTTTAAGTTTTCGTTACAGTACCTATTTTTATTAATTAATAAATACCAATTACTAAATAATTAAAATCAATTTCAATTATAAAACTTGTACTTGATCAAAAATTTGGCAGAAATAATTTAAGTAAAATTTCGAACTGATATTTTTTTAAATTGATAATTTGAACTACTAAACAAAGTGAAAATGTCCAACTGTTAAAACTTGTTTAAACGTCACTTTTGTTTAATTGATTTCCCAATCATTCCCATTTTCATGGTTCAAAAATGATTATAAATTTTGAACAATCAATTGCTTTTCTTAATTGTTAACACAAAAACAAATGGCAAAATTGATTATTGTTTTGTGTTAGTTTGCCCAGTCACAAATTGTGGTATACAAAATAATAAATGATTGTCGAGTTGTCTAATTGCGTTTGAATTCTGAGATAGCGGAGTTTTTCGCGATAAGGCGGTTCGCGTCTCATTGTCACGATATTCCATATACCTCATCCCATTTGATGAACTTCTCGCCGTTCTGAAGTTCTTGCGAAACTTCAACTGGCTTGGTCTGCACGGCGTTCGCAGCGGGTTGCTGCTTTGTTTCGGCCATTTTTTCTTTCCTTGCTCTTATTTGCCCGACAAATTTACGCGTTCATCTTCAGTTGGCGAATGCTCCGACGAGTTCACCGCGAATCTTTGGTTTGGAAGCGCATGCACTTGTATCTTCTTCTTCCTTCTGAAACAAAAAGAACAATTTTAATTGTATGCTGCATAATGGGCGACAACGAAGACAAAACACAAAATCATTTTGTTCTGAAAACTTATTTAGGTCACGTCATGTCACATTTTACTGAACCTTTTATTCATGTCAACCTGCTTTCTAATCAGACCGACAATCGGACCGCACAAAATTATAGCGAAGATTGCGCTGTTTAATACAGTCGAAAGAATGACCATGGATCAGTGTCGGATAAATTAATGTTCAATTAGCGTGAGGAAAAAAGAACGAGAACTGGCCATTTTTATACTTGAGATTTATGAATGGAGTAACGAAAACATAACTTTGCTTTTCTACGATAAGTGATAAGTATAACTATAGTTTTCAAAGATAATGGAAAATAACGATTGCTGTCTTGTTGTATCATTTTAATAATTAACTATGTATATTTATTTTTCATTCATCGTTCAACAAAAGAATGTTGAACAAAATTAAATCTAAATAAGGTATAATTTTATAACAAAGCAACGGAACGTCTGTCGTTGAGAAAAAATTATTGATTGCTTCGATTTCAGAGTTAATATGTTCTTCTCAGTAAAAAAAAGTAGTACACGTAATTAGCAAAAAAAAAAGACAAGAATAATAAGAAAAATATATAAAAACATATAAAAACAGTATCTCAACTAATTAAAAGTTGGATTCACAACAGAACTATAAAAGTCAAACGATTTTCAAAATGTCCATCAACGTCGCCTCGTTTACAACTGCATACAATTGTACAAAAATTATTAAAGTCGCAATAATTAATCGTCACAATATCAACGAACAGAAAGTTGCAGCTAAAATGTAGCATTAAAACGAGCTGCCCGGATCGAAACATTTTTCCAACTTTTTTTTTGAACTTTTTCCTGTATCGATGAACAAGAAATTAAATGAACTACTTTATAAAGCTCAAAATGAGTTATTTCCTGGTAAATTGAGAGCGACAAGTAAAGCAAAGTAGAGACGAAATAAAGTAATTTTTGACAATAACGTTATCCGGCTGTTCTAGCTTGGAGAGCGTTTTGTAAAAAGCGATCCGAGGATGAGAAACAGCCGATTTTGAAAATGCGATGTGTCAAAGATAGCAATTTATTTGTCAGTTAATATTCATAAACAAAGGAAAGTCCTGTTCGTAATATTCGGCACTCCACGTCGCAGGTTTGATAATAAAATGTTTGATTTATTGTTCTGCCAATCCACGAAACAATTCCAGATGGCAGTACCTTCGCGATGGCAATACAATTTGAGATGTACGTTCATAGTTATTAGACAGTTTACTATTCTCAAGGCGAAATTTTGCAATTTATGGCTGCGTCGTCGAAAGCGCAGATGACATTACTCCGAGAGCACCAAAGTTCATAAACTGCTCCACCAAGAACAAAAAATATTAATAAATTCTCAAAACTGTTATATTAATCATTCGTAATCGTTTTTCATTTTGGAAAAAAAAAATTTTATGACTTTCCATTCTAACTTTGAAAACAAAAGTCGCAACAAAAGTGGAAAGTTTTTTTTCATTTTGAAATTGTTTAACAAAAAACAAAATGATTAAGACGCCTGATTACCAGAAAAACTAGATATAATTTGTCGTGATAAAAATGGATGTTTTTGTTCTATCTCTCAGAATCTTAGATTCATTTTATTGAAGCAAGAAAGATATAAATATAAAAATATATTATTATAAGTCGGCCTTATTGTCTATCACTGATAAAATATTACAGATTGAAAGTCAACTATTTAATCGTCAACGTCAAGTTGGTGTTTTTTTCGTTTCAATGAAATTAGAAGTTTTACTACTATGAATGAGTTTTTTAATGATTTTTTATCTATCGGTTTGTTTAATTCATTTAGAGTCACAATTGTTAAATTTTTTTTGTAACCGTCTAAATGTTTTGATCGGCTATTTCGTTAACTAGGACGATTGCTCGCTCTTATCAAGCCAGCAAAAACTTCCGTAATTTTATTTTTGAGTTTTGGACGACTAACGCGCGAAAAACAAATTATGAATTATCTTTTAGAAATCTAACGATTTTCGCTACTTTTGCTATTTCTGTTCTAATCTAATCTTCTTTATTTCTTTGATCTCGTATCTTTTTCCATAATTGTGTGTAGAAAATGTTACTCTACCTTTCATTGTAAACATTTTTGCTTCTTCAATTCCGACCTCTTTTTGCATGAAGAAGTTTGTGAGAACTTTGCTGGTAAACATTTCCAGCTTTTAATTGCCCTTTTTAACTGATTTTTTAATTCATTTTCTTGTCAACATTTTTGCTTGAATTAAAAAAAATAACGATTTAATTATGAGCGATTTAATCGATTTGTGAGTTTTTAATATTCTCACTTGTATACCTGGTCGCATAATTTAGTCATGAACGCGGGACCGGAACTGATCTTACATTCAAAATATTTAAGAGGAAATATACATCTAGAACAGCAAAATTCACACCTAAATTCAACGGTGAATTATTAAGAATAAAGATACATCTAATATTTACAACAAAATCCAGTTTTAAACTACATCTGAAAATAAGCATTTTTAAAAAAATATTTGAAAAATCCCTTGAAATATTTGTGCTGAATTACGCTTTACAACATTTTTTAATAAATTTGATTTTATTTGCATCAAAAATTCTGTGGCTTGTTTTTCATCAGATCCCTATTCAGCAGAAGTTTTTATTCAGAACTTCGAAATATCTGAAAATGCAAAATAACAGAATCGATATTTTTTCATAATAAAACGTCAAAAGTATACACAAATTTCTGTAGTGTTTATATTGTTTTGAGTCCTCTAATATTTTGTAAAGAAGCTCAGTATAGTATAGCCAGTTCAGTATATCTCGGGGAAAATCGACTGTAAATAACTGCGATTAAAAAACTAATTTATAGATGCTTCATTGTTTATATTTATAATAAATGTTACATTGTGCAAACCTATTTTGCGAACGTTGCTAGAAATAGAAAAAAATTATTTCATGAATATTGTATCAGTATATTTTTAGCAATTGTCTATCAATTTGTACGATTTTTTGCTATTTTCCAGGTAGATATTTCCCATAAATATTTCCACTGTTGTTTATCAATTCGCTATTATGTGTTTTGTTTTGTTATCTGATCGAATTTGTGTCATATTTTTCCAATGATGCTCAATTACCAGATGCAGATTTATCTTGTTCTCCATATGTAACACGAACCTATTACAAATTGAATGCATTTAATCTTAATTTCTTAACGCACAATGTCCAAATTACAATCTAATTGCTATTTAATGAGTGTGAGAGAATGTGATTGAAAGAGTGAATTTATCTAATTGATAATTAGTTTGTTTCAAAGATTGCAAAATACACGAAGGTTAAGCCTTTCGTCACATAACGAAAAAAAAGAAAGAAAACGTTTAAGAAGTTGTGTGTCTGTTTTGAACTTTTGTTGCTCTTTGAGTGCCAGTTTTGGTCAAATTTGTTCATCTTTCTTATAAACTTTGCCATGCACAATTCGACGAAGATGAATCGCACTTTGCATAGTTTCATGCAAACGCTATGAACTTTCACTTCTCAACCAAAAATGTAAGTGATTAAATTGAAGCGTATATGTCTTTCGCCCACCTTTTTATTCGTTCTACATTTTATCTAAAAGTTCAAAGGGGCTCGAGTATTGGCTTACATCGTCCAGAACATCAAACGTAAGCATTCGCCGGCTTAATTATAATAATTAGTGTAAATATGAAAAAAGGCTTTGAATTTTCTAAATTTGCAACTTCTGGCAATAATGATAAACAAGAAGCTGAAGAAAACGGTCGAAGAAAATGTTGACCCAATGAAAAATTTGTTTTTGTTTAGATGTAACGAAATCAAACTTGTAAATGTTATTAATGCAGGTTGTGTACGCTGACGTAGATAAGAATTACAGCATGACTAACTTTTTGCCTTCGCATTGTTTACAATTATGCAACCGTACCGAAAACCGTCGAATTCCTAAAACGCACGCAAAAACTCAAACGAGGCATCTCTGCACTTCCCACGGTGTACAAACGAAAATAAAAAAATAGTTCAACATTGTTCAGCAACAATTACAGAGCGTTCGTTTATAAAAAAGTGAATAATCCAAAAAAAAAAACTTGATCTTCCATGAGAAGGAGAAAAAAACAGAGCAAATACAAAAGATGACATACATATTGGGAGATAAAAAAATACAAGACAAAAAAAATGATGTGTACAATAGTTTGGTGGTATCGTTTGAGTCAAAACAAGTACAATATTTACAGTTTGCTCTTGTGCAAAATACGAGCTCCCGGAAAAAGCTCTCTCAAGGCGATAATGACAGTGTGATAATAATCAATGTTTTCGTGCCGACGGTACGGCGAACCCGGCGCCGTTTTTGCAATATTTGTCATCCTTTTCGCGTGCACTTGTTACTCCCCCCTCCTGAGCAGGGGGAGCAAGGAAGCGACGAGATAAAAGGTGGACAAAAATTTGTCTCGCGAGTATGTGTAATCTCCGGGAGATAAGAATAATTGAGAGATTAGTTTGTGTGTGAAGGTGAGATGACAGGAGATGCTGAGAGGCGAGAGGTCGAGGTTGCAGGGTCGACGGGAGACAGAGCGTACCTGTCGCGAGGAGGCAGCTCCTGGACGCCGCTCAGCTCATCTCGAACCACGCAATGGACACACGACAACAACGAGAGCTGAGAACAGAGCACCGCTGCCACCGCACCGCGAACTACACCTGCTCACTGGCCTGACACACACTAACTCATCGGCATCGGCCGCAGCCTGTCTGCTATTCTCGTCCGAGTCGCTCGCTCTCCGCAACAGACACGGGATCGCCGAGGCGCGGCGCTGCTGTAGCAAGATGTTGCCCTCACTGCGGCCTTTGAATCACGCAATTTGCATCTCGTTTTTCTCCAAGCACCTCAGCCACTTATACCATGATAAATAATTTTCTTTTTATTTGTTAAACAATAATGAGTTCCTATGACTGATTGATTGGCGATTTTATCGTCCTGTCAATTACGGAATTCATACAATCGAGTGCTGTACAAAATAACAGCCTTTCCAAGACAAGGAAAAGATGAAAAATACAATTTTTTGTCAGTATACTGTTTTTATTCGCCTTAATTTTATGTAAGTTGAAATTGATTTTCGTTGACATCTAAGCCCTAAAATGATATAAGGAAAAATGACGAGATATCAAAAAAACGCGAAAAAAATTATAATAAGTCGTACTTGAAAACGGTAAAGGACAACTTTGTATCACACTCACACCGGTTACTTATTGCGAGATCATACAAAAAGTTACCTGGACTAGAAATGTTTCGTGCGCCCGGCAAAACTCCTAGAGTCAACTGCGCGCTGCGTTATCAAATAAATTTTGAGATCATTTAATAAGCGTAACTCAGGGCAAACACTGAAAACAATTGTACCGAGTTTACAATAGAAGTTATGCCGAATGCTAAACATTTACAATGCATTGTCTTTAAATAAATTATCCTTACTGGAATATACCTTGATTGAAACTTCCATGAAATCTTTCTTCAGCTCAAAAACTTCTCTCCCCGCCCCCTGAATTATTCAAGGTATAACTAAAAGTATGATTCAATTTGTTAGTCTGAAGTAAAATTTCGTGCACCTTTCATTTGCTTCTTTTTTCTTTCTTTTTTAATTTCATCATAATATAAAACGGTGTAAAAAAAGTTATGACGGAGTAAATTGTAGATCATATTAAAACATAACAACGTCGTCCTCTTCACGATTAAGTGGGTCGCCTTTCAACAAACAGACGATTAGGCTGAAATTTAAAAACGATTTGCGTTATTATTCTTCTTTTCAATTACCGTTTCAATTAATTTTGTGAAAAGATGAATGGGACGGTACTTACCAGTACAAATAAACAAAGAAAAATATCAAATAGTAGCCCAGATAAATCATGCAGTCTCGAGTGTGTTTCCTCAGTTGGCCTCGGTTGTGTATTTCCGTGGGGTCGTAAACGCCCATGTTACCAATAGGCACGTTAAAGTATTCATAAAACAACCATATCGTTAATGGTAGATTTACTATGGTCAATAACCACTGACCATTTAGTAATAATAGAACCACGACGAAAGTATGCGATACCATTTTTGGAATCACCCACTGTAAATGAAAAATTCAGCGATTAATCTTACAACAATAATTAATATATTTAAGAAAAAATAGAATGCATTATTTCCTAATTAAATTTTTATGAAAAATGTTTCATATTTCTTTTTTACCAGTTTTTTTAAGCACTACATAATTTTGAAAATTAATTCTTTGTTGGTAAAATTAAATGATCGATTGAGTCAATTAAATTTGAAATTGTGATTTAATAAATTTTTTCATTATAAACTATTCCTTATTTGGATGTAAAAATTGGTAACGCTTCTATGCCAAGCATTTCGCTCGATCATTTTGTATAAAACATGCGTGAATCTGGTGACATTGCCAAATAATGTATCTTTCGGTATAATTAGAAGCTGAAGTAGAACAAACTTGGGATTGTCAGTCATTATCTTGGCTGTTACTAAATTAGAAATCGCTAATTAGAAAACATCAACTAAAATCATTTCAAGCAAATTATTTTGAAAGTTATCCGAATTTTACAAATCAGTGTTCAAAACAATTAAATTTTCAATCGATCAAAAAACTAACATTTCAGATCCATGCGTTAGATGTAACATTTTACCTGTTCAGTCTGGAGCAGCATTGCTGAGCATTTAAATAATCACATTCTAAATCAGATAATGTTATAATCTATTGAAAATTCTGTAAGGATTATATATATATATATATTATTAATAATATAACTTTTCACTAATTCAAATTTCCCGCCATTTGTCGAAGTCGTCCACCGAACCTCACTTATCTTAATTAGATTTATTCTTAAACTAATAAAACAGATATGAAATGCACAATGTTTGAATTAAAATTCATCTGAAAAACAATATTTTCACACATATTTTTTCAAAAAGGATACAAAATAAACTAGTAAAAATAATATCACACCGGTGTTGAGTAGCGCGAAAGTAAATATTAACGAATCGTACGACTCCATTGGTAACCGGAATTTTTTGGCGTAGTTGACTATCAGCACATCATAAAATGCTCCCGGGCTCTATTACGGCATCGGCTCACAATGATTAGGCGATGTTTACGATATTTTTTTCGAGCACGTCCGACATTACTCGCTACACATCAAAACACAAGCACCGACAGTGCTGCCACCTGGTCTCGCTTTTCAAATTCAAACATTTCAAACGTCTTTCAGGTTTGAGGTTATGTTTCACAACTGTTGACGTTGTTTGACACGAAAAAACGTAAATGTGGATGATGGTTTGAAATTTTAAAAATAAAAAAAAATACAATTTGTATTTATTTAATAGTCGTTTTTGTGTGGTTAGAAAAATGACTTCGTTTTTGAGGAAGTACTCGCAGCAGCAGGTAAAAAAACTGACACTTATTTTGGTTAACTTACAAGTAGTTGAATAATTTTGCAACAACTTCAATTCATAATTTATTTTATTTTCAGGCTCTAATGAGATAGACACGAATCAAATAAATAATAAAATCCTGGAAATTCAAAGAGAAATTGACAGGTTGAAACAGGACACTCGAAAGTTTATAGTTGACAATTATATCGAGTTTTTACCGTCGTTGAAAAAAGACCTGGACATTCTTGTGAAAGAAGAACAAATTTTGAAAGAAATCAGTCATTACCAAAAGACCGTCGATCATCAAGTAAGAAAATTAATTTAAAACAATTTTTTTCAAAGGAAAAATCATGATTAAAAGGCATGTTTAAAGGAATTCAATAGTTGAAGTGTTATTATTTGTTTTTTTAGATCAAAATAAAACTGCAAGGATCGACGCAAGAATTGCAAAAGCTCTCAAACTCTTTGAAAGAGGTGAAGCAAAGTTTGTTAATCTCTAGTCAACTTCTGCAAGTTCACAAGCACAGACTGTCGGCGAAAAAGTTTATCCAGAATCATCAATATGTTGCGGCAGCCGAGACCCTCAACAAGATTAACAAGATGTTATTTGACGAAACGTTAGACATTCAGGATTTGGAGATAATTAAACCCTTGATGACTGAATACAACGAGATGCATTCGAATTTATGCAAGATCATCACGTCGCTTTGGCACAAAAATGTCATTCAAGAAGAAATCAACGGTCTGGACGGAAAGAAAACAAACAAGATGTACCTTGTGAATAATGACGCTCTGGACAATTTTATAAAAGCCATGCACCACATCGACGATAGAGACAAATGCGTTCAAGAATTTTGTAGGAACTTATTCAAGATGTTTGTTAAACCAATTATCTACAGCGACTGTTCGGTTTACACGGAAAAATCAAAAAGTGTAAACACAAGATTCAGCATGATCTTCGTGGTTGAAATCATTGACAAGACTGCGATGTTTAATTACAAATGCATTTTGTACAATTTGAAACTGTTGTTCAAATATTTGGTTGATTATTTTGATTTAAAGTCAAAGCAAAACGAGCACTTTTTAATGAAGCTCTGTGAGTCTCTTTATCCGGAATTGTCAAAGTTCTTGATTAACGATGTTGTGGCAAGAACAATTCCTACGTCAAGTAGCGAACTGGAAAAATTTACACCAATTAGGGAGGAAATTCTTGAGTTCGAGAAAGAAATGATCGATTTTGGTTTGTTGAATTGTAAACTTTGTTAAATAGTTCGCTGAAACCATATATTAGTAAACTGTGTGAAACATGTTATTTTTAGGTTTCATTTCTGAGGAAGGAAAATTCTTGACAGAATATGTAATGAATGTTGACAATCTTTATACGCAAAAAATACGTCAGGAGTATCTGGTGAGAGCAAAAGAAATCATGAAAAAAGATTTGCACGACAGTATTAAACATACTCCAAAAGTAGGTATCATTTTAAATATAAAAAATTTTTTTAATGATTATCTTTTTATAGCGAATTATTTTTTTAGGAACTGCTCCAGCTGCCCTTGGATATATCGGACGACACTCTAAACATTACATTTCAAAGATTGAATACCTCTACATTCCAATTGCCCGCTTGTCAAATCAGGTATAACAATATAAAATATGATTTAAACCAATTTTGAATTTGAAAGCGGAGTTGACATATTTTAATTTATTTTTTCAGTAAAAGTACAAAAGAAATATTTGAATTGATCGAAGAAATTTTAGATGAAACCTGCCGAAATTCAGACGACTGTGCTGTAAGACTTTGTTACACGACAAGAGATATCATTGAAATGTACATTGGATTGGTTCCGATGCACCACAAACAATTTTTAAATACTATCCCCCAGCAAGTCGGTGAGCACATCACATTATGAATTAAACTGTAATAAAATCACGTTCAAATTTCAACATGATATCATTAATAATTCATTTGAATTTGTGCCAGGATTTCAAGCGCAAAAAAATTCATTACCGGTTCATCAAAGGAACCACTAACAAGCAATTATTTCTTTTTCAGCGTTATTTCACAATAATTGTATGTACCTTGCTCATCATCTGCTCACACTGGTTTATAAGTATGAGGATAAATTGCCCGAGGCTATTCAGAAGCACAATTTAACTTATACTGATCAAGTTTTATCACTTCGCTTACTCGGCACGAAGTACTTTTTAAATCAGATGACCTATCAAAGGGACATTATATACGACATTATTACAGATTCAGGTACAAATTTATTGCTTGATAATTTATTCCCTCGTTTTTTCTTTTCAACTATAATTTATCTTGCATCATTATTATCTATATTTTTTTGAATCGTTACAAGTTCAAAGTGACATTTATTTTGATTGAAACAATCCTGATATTAAATTTACATTGAAATATCGACAGGTTTATCGAAAATAGGGCAATCGCCAAAGTTGCGTGAAGACACGGAAAAAGCATTACGACAATGCATACGCCAACTTGAACTTTTGAAAACTGTCTGGCTCAATGTGCTTCCTGAAAAAGTTTATTGCAGAGCTACTGGTCAGTTTAATAGATAGATTCGATGTGAACAGTTTTATCGCTTTTTATTAAAGTTTCTTTATTTTCATTGACAATTTTAAATTAATTGTTCAGGTTGCATAATGAACGCGATGGTCGAAGAGCTGATTTGCAGAGTGACGAGTGTTGAAGATATCCATGTAGATGTGGCTACGGAATTAATCACTCTCTACAATGTTGTCGTAAAGAGAGCCCCTGCTATTTTTCCGGTAAACTTCATAATTTATTTTTAAATCTAAAAATAATTTTTTGCGAGGAAAAGAAAATCTCTGAATTTCTTTTTGCCTGTACAGGAATCTCAAGAAATTCAACAGCACGTTAGAAAATGGAACAAACTAAAGGAATTAATAGTTATTTTGGGGGCATCTCTTAGAGAAATTGAAGAACGATGGGGATCAGGCAACGGTCCTCTTGCTCAAGAGTTCAGCGCTGACAATGTCAAGCAGCTCATAAAAGCACTCTTCCAAAATACTGACAGAAGATCCGCAGTTCTCAGTAAAATCAAGTGATCAGTGTAAAAATAAGAACTCACCTTTTGTGACAATTGCAATATTTATAAGAAAATATCTGTGTACTTTTTAAGAGATTGTTTATATTTTATAATGAATTTCACAGATTACGATAAGAACTATTAAAACGATAAATATGATTGGAAAAATCAGTAGACAGTGTTTTATTCTTTGACATTATTTTATTCACTTTAAAGAAATGAAAATAGTTTTAAAATCCATACATACATGACTTGGTATTTGGGGGACAGGAAAAAAAGGTTAGACAAAGAAATGGCTAAAAAAATAGTACGGCTTTCGGAGCAGCTGCGAATCTCACGTTATTCGGGCGAGATAAAAAAATATAAAAAAAATGTGTTCAACAACGTTAAATCCTCAGAGAACCAAATTAAAAAACAAATTTTCGCCAGCTTCATTAACTGGCATACAATACTGTTTCATGAATATTACCTATTACCTAATATCGTTAAATGGAACGATTCAATACAGTTTAATGATAACATTAGTTAGTAAGGATTCAAGTAGTTTTTGATTTAGTAGCAAACAGTTCCATTCAACAATACAGGTCAAATTTGAAAACACAAAACGTTACGATTGCGACAACCATCAGATCATATTTTTGATCTCAAATTCTCGAGTCTGCAATCAATGGACGAAATGAAAAGTTAATAGCTTTGACATTAAAAATGTTTCTACAATTTCAAAAGATCTGCTTTTATTAGCATAATCGTCGTACAAATTTCACTGATCCAACTCCGCGTTAGAAATTTATTCATATCCGATTGTGACTTCTCCACTAATCCTTAGGAACTAGCAACCAGAGTACTCAGTTGCTGATTAACGTCAAAGAATGGATCAAAGGTTTACATCAAGATTTACAATTGCAGGGCTCGCATTGAATTGTCTACTGGAACCTTGCTCAGATTGTGCATTTTTATTGCATGCACAATGAGAAACCAGTCAGATCAAATTGAATCAACATTATCCTTCCATTATGTGACTGGTTTATCATCTCATTTCCCAAATGTACAATCTGAGTCACAGTTTAGCATTTTATTTGTTGAACAATAGTTTGAGCGAAAATCCAGATTCTGATTAATCTAAGATACAAAAAAGTAAGCAACGAATGATGAAAGGGGTAGAGAAAATGGTTTTTAATCTTAATTCTAGATGCCTTAGTTGTGATTACAAAAGAAGTAATTATGTTTCGTGGCCGCTGATTCTTATATGATTACTTGGATAATCGTAATTCGTAGATCCGCATCAAAAGTCTCACTTGCGTTGCTTTCATACATAAAGTCCCCTCTAGTCACTGGCGCGTCATCTCTTGTACAATTCGAGGACCCGGCGAGTACCGTGTGTTCTTTATCCGACGACTCGTAGATTAGACCTAAAAAGCATTCGGTGTGCTCATGTCTGTGATTTGTTTCGGTATACATGCTAGCTGTTTTTTTTATTGTCTATCACAATTGAAACCATTTGGTCTTATTAATTGATTGGCTGTTTCATTCGAGGCGTTGTCGCAATTTCAATACAAACACATCTTTTGAACGTTGTTTTGCATTCGAAAGCACGCCGACACAATTGACTCTTACTGTAACAGCCATTTCATATTAATAAATTTCGTAAATGATCGTAGTTATTCATGGTCTCTTTCAAATTTCAATCAAGAATTACAGTTGATCATCCACTTGTATATTGTAGAGCACAGGACATCGTGAGCAAAATATTTTTTTCGTTTTGATACAAAATATGAAATTATTGTGTTTATGTAATGTACTTATGAAAACAATTTTGAGGCCCCGAAAATACGTGCAGTTCACCGTAAAATGCCAAGGATAAGTGGGTAAAAATAGAATGAAAAAAATCTGTGCTCTACAATCGAGGTACAACGTCAGTTTTGTTAACCAATATAGTAGACAATGTATAGAAAGTTGATAATCGAAAACAGATAAGATAACGCAGTCAATTCATAAATTATCATAAGTGAACAGTAGAAGATTTTTGTTGCCAAGTGGAAAGACAATTTTGTTGAGGTTTGAAAAAATAAAAATGATAGGAATCATGAATTTGAAAATTGTCTTTCCAATTGTTTGATGATAAAAAGTGGGAAAAAGTGTTGATTCTCAGTGTTCATCTTCTTTTCATCTGACAGATTTCGACGTTCGATTCTTACATCGGAGCTTGATCTTCTATTATAATTTTGTGATTTATTTATAAAATTTTTCTTTTTATCTGAGGGTATGACAATTTGATTATTTCTGATCGACAAAATGCCATATAGATTGATGCTAAAAGGAGTCTCTGCGGTCGGCTATTGTTAAACCATCCAGACGTCGACTACTCAGAAAAATGTCTCTGAGATTTTCGCGCGTTTCATAAAGCGAATTCTGTCTGAACAATTTGAGGTAAACAAAGTTATGCAAGTATCGGTGCGATCCGCGCGGCTTTCATTTTATTTCCTGCTTTTCCATTATGTCATACCGACGTTCAATGTCATGTTAAATTATTTCATTAATGGTGTCGCGTAATTAAACAAGCCGGAATCGTGAAGTATGGCGCGAAATTAATTGGAAACATCTTTAGAATCTCGTTAGACAAAAATGTGACACATTTTTTGTTATTCTTACTTTTCAATCGATTGAAATTTTTCGAACATATTTTTTGTTGACGAATGTCATTTGCACTCGCTTTGAATGTTGCCCAACGGATTTAATAAACTTGCACTGCCACTTTGCAGTTCTGTAATTCTGCTGACGTCATGGATAAAATTTTCAATACAAGAATCAGAGCGAAATTAATTGAAATCGATTCTAAATTCAATTAGGTTCTAATGCCGCAGCTGCGATTTTTTTGTTTATACTGCAGAAATTCAATTAACGAATTAAACTCGAAGATTGTTTTTTACAGGAATCGTTCATATTGGCAACGGCGAGATAAGATATTGGGCGAGGATGTACACTATAATAGTAAGCTCCTGTGCGATACTCGAATCGAAGAGAATCTTAATGTAAAGAAGAGTCAAGAAAATTGAAGCAAGTATAGTCTAAGAGGTGGAATTAATTTTATATTTTCTTGGATGAAAAAAAAAGTCATTCGTGGTATAGCAGATAATCCACCGGAGAATTGTAAAGCGTTGATGCGTTGATATAAAATTAAAAAGCGTAGACTAATAGTTTGGATGTCCAGTGATAATTTTGTCTTCGACGGTTTTGTAACGTATCACATTCGTAAGTCGCGTTTTCATTTATTTATCTAAATTCAACTTTCGATTTTAATTCAACTTTCAGCAGCTAAACTACGATAATTTTCATTTTATGCAGTCTTGATTTTTCAGTAAAACTAGTCAGTCAATATAAAAAAGTCTATGCTTAGGCATAAATTTTATCACAGATATCTTGAACAAAAATCTTTGAATATTCTGAGAATACTCCTTGAAGATATGTTTTTAAAAATATTTTCTTTGGTATTGTAGTTAATGTTAAATGATAAATAATTTATTCTGATTCAAAAAGAAAGAAAAACTTGCAAACTTGTGCAGGACATGAATATGAATGACTGAGATGTGAGAAAAATGAATATGAAAGGCTGGTTTGGTTACAAAACCAAGTTAGAGTCAAGGGGTCACACAACAAAATTGTTTTTTTATTAAACAAAATATTTTGTCATATAAATTTTCATGAGAAGTTACAAAATAATTTAACTTTTGTGTTTGAACTTTTTCTGCTTTTCAAAAAGTTTAGAGCAAATTCTTATTGCAATTATTAAATATCTTTTAACCCCATCCTTAATTTACGTTGACTCTGACAGATCATAAAGTTACAAACTTTAAAGTATTTCTTAATCCCATCACGTCAACGAATAAAAACACAATGTACATTGAGCAAACAAATCATGAGTACAATGTAGGTTGTAAAGAGTGAAATTAATATCTTATTCTTTACAACCTAGATTATACTTCCTAACAAGATTGTACTCTTTACAAATTAGATTGTAAGAAGTACAATCAACATCATACTTTTACCAACCCAATTTTACTTTTTAAAACTGAATATTGTATTTTTTACAAACTAGATTGTAAGACTGATTTCAATCAGTATCGTACTCTGTACAATCTAGATTGTACCAACTACAACATACATAGTCACAATTAAAACATTTTTTTGAATCAGATAATAATCTGATTTATTTCGTTCTTTGTTTAGTATTTGACCAAAGACACTGCTGTATTTTGTGGAATAACAAATATGTGTGATTCTTTGACTGTGCGTAAACGAACCAGCTTTTAATATCTTCTTTAATGGACGAGTAAGGGGGACAGGTGGAAGGTCGAAGGAACACTGGACATCCTCGGATAATGTTGAGAAAAGTACCTGTCACGTCCAGCCGGCGAGCGGCTTCGGTACCTCGATGAACCGTAGTCCTTGCCGCCGTAGTAGCCGCCCATACCAGTGTCAACTGGTACGTTGTATCCCTGATTGTAGGGATCGCGGGAACCGTAAGGGGCGCCACGGCCTCCGGAGTAGTCATCGGAGTAACGAGATCTGCTGCCCCCGGCACGGCCTCCATAATAATTGTTATATCCACCTCCGCCGCCTCCGCCACCGCCTCCCTGGGAGCCACCGTAAATGTTGTTACGGTAGCCGCGGTCTCTGTATCCGCCGCGGTTGCTTCTGCCGCGGCCTCTGGAGATCTCTACTCTCAATTTCGCACCCATCATATCTGTGCCGTTCATGTTACTACAGGCGTTCTCGGCCTCGTTCATGTTCATGAATTCAATAAAAGCGAAGCCAGGTGGGTTGAACGCAACCCAAACCTTATTCAACTTTCCGAATTTCTCGAACTGCATTTGCAGATCCTCCTTTTTGATGCTCTCGTTCAAACCTCCCACATACACTCTCGTGTAACCTTCCGGAGTCATTGTAACCTGCGTAGTATAAAGTTTCAAGTCTTTAAGTTAACTCTTCACCAGTAATAGTACAATTTCAACTTGTTTATAAATGTTTCTTTTATTTTATTATTATTTTTTTTTTTTGATACTAAAATATAAAATATATTTAACAGTAAAATCTATGCCATCTTAAGTTACTTTTTTTTCTTTTTGGTACAATAAGATTCATTTTAACGTGGGACTGAAACGAATGAAAAAAAATAAACTGTGGTACAGTTCAATTTTTGTAATTTCTTCTTATTGAGTTGAAGATTAAAGAAAGACCTTAGTCTAGATTAAATTTTGTCTTCTAACGTTTGCAAAACGTAAATCTTGAAGTACTGTAGAGTTGCATCGACCTTGAAATCGTAGACATTTGAAAAAACCGACGATAAAGAAAAAAAAAAAAAGATGAACTCGAAAAGGATTCAAAAACAAAATTTTCAGTCCATGAATCATTGACGGAAATAAAAAAGAAAAGATGCACCGGTTAATGTTCATACAAGTGGCAAAAATAAGTTACAATCAGATTGTCTTTATGAAAGTCGAGAAACACGTAGACAACATCGAATAACAGGTAATCATAATTCAATCAAGTTTGAATAACACGCGATAACAAGTGTGCGTATCGACGTACAATTCTCACTTGAGTGAATCCAAAATTCGTAGCAGCGTCTGTAAATAGATCTCGGTTCTATTCGAATTTCCAATAAATCAGTACTGGTTGACGTAAAAAAAGTCGAAGGTAAAAAGAAAGAGCGTTTGGCTGAACAAAAAAAAAATGGGTCAAAAAAAAAAAAGCAGAGAACAAGAGTCAAACGAAAAGTACGGGTGGACACTGGCGATGAAATGTCCGGACGAATGTTGTAGGAAACAATTTGTTTATAAACAACAACGTAGAGGTGAAAAGGACGCCATGCTTTGTGATCCCTGCGCGCAGTGTACACGTAATTGCCGGCGAGGACCGCATTTCACAACGAAGAACAGATCGCGTTGACGTGTTTACAATGTTTATTTTTCTTTTGGTCTCGTGGAGAAGCGAACGAAGAAAGACAGAGAAAAAAAACTTCGAGCGGTCAAAAGATAAGAAAGACGAGAGACGGAGAGAGAAATAAAGAGGGACGAGATATCGGTTCACGCTGGTGTGCGTGTGAGCGACGTGTACAAACAGTCGTAGACGTAGAGAAGACGGGCGTACAAAAGCGTAATCGGCATAATTGAGTAAGTCGAAGTTACAATTGATGTTCGAAGGGCTACCGGCGATATAAAAGTAGGTAAGAGTCGCGTTGCTGTATATTATTTTGTTTGTATATGCGCCGAGGGCGGAATGCGGTGCTTCAAAATGGAGGGCGTACGATTGGACAAAGGAAGATGCTTCTCACGCGTATTTTCCGGCACTTACGAATATGTCACTGATTTACTGTTACGATTATCACAACGTGTTTGACAGTCACAGCGCGTTCAAAGTAAAGGCAAAAGTCGCTTACAGTTTACGAAGGAACGTAGATGCGGAAGATTCACTCGGCCACTCGGTACAATCAATAATAGAGCGCCCGTGACTTTTCAGTGTTCCACGGACTCCGCCACGGACGCCAGCGTCAGCGCCTCCAAACCAGACGCCTCGACTTGCGCGCCAAAATATGAATTTTGACATTTCAGTGGCGTTCATCACCATTCAAATAAAACGCATTTTTAACAGTAAGTAATGAAAAATGTTTTTTTTTAACTTTATTAATTGTCAATACTGACAGTGTACAAATTGGTTTTATTAATATTTAGTTTTTATTAACCAACTGTCGGTTGGTTATCATGAGAAGAATGACGAAATTTTATCAGCTTAAAATAATGTTTTTGATTTTGATTTATTGTACATAAAATAAGAAATTTTATTTTTTTATATATTTGAAAAATTAATTCGCTGAAAACTGAATAATTTAAATAAAATATGTGGTTATCATGTTAAGGTAATTATGTTACATGGGATAATATGTGACATTACCGACACTGAGTTCATATACAGTCATTCAAAATAATCCTTTTTTTTATAAAAACCCCAAATTTGTTGAAGTGTCAAAATTAATCCAATTAGTTAACATTTTCTCTAATGGCTTTGTACAACATTTCGTTTTGTTTTTTCACGTAAAAAGCTTAGCATGAGATTTGTAAATGTAATAAAACTGTAACTTTTTAACTTAATGTTTTTAATGGATATAGGATACAAAGAATAAAACCAAATCTAACATCCATAATAACTTTTTATTGTCTGATCTTAATAAATGTATTGTTACGTATCTTCTATAGCACAAACAGGTCGTTTTTATATGAAAACTTTTAAGCTATGTTATATTTTGGTTTATACATCGGAATCAAAAAGAAAAGTCTTGGGAATAATCATATGTCACTCGTAAACACCCTTGTGTATATTTCGTAGTCAAACCACAAACTATTTTCGGGTAATATTTCGTTGTAATGCATATTAAAAATATTTCTCGCGCATGTTTACGATTATCTGGGCGTATTTTTCAAGAACTTGTAACGTTCGAAACGAGACGATTGATAATAAGAAAATCTTTTCTCCTAATATGTTGTTTTGAAGTTTCAATTTAATGATTAAATTTCAATCGAATGAGTAATATGATTGAATATCATATTCAAGTGGTGTAAAAAATTATGTTCGTTTTCTTGAGCAGTGCCGAACATTTTAAACTCTTACTGAAGCGCGTAGTGCATTTCTGGTTGAATCGGTGAAACTTCACCGTATTCAAGAAATATTTGTCTTTTAAATCAATTTCACAACAAACACAATTTTCAATTCAATCGTTTGTTATTTTTTAATTACTGTTTACGGATACGTGTTTTAGTTATAAATAATAAACGGAAATTATTGTGAATAATTAATTCAGACTGTTTAATCCCGCTTACATTTAACGCAACAACCTTTAACTTAATTTGTTTTAAGCAGTTTAAATTAAACTGTCCGTAATTATTTCTACTCAAATAAATGTTTTAACACCAACGTAAAGCGTCGATAAATAATTGGCTCACATCTATACCACTGCGTTTGCATATTTGAATAAATGTCCTTTATACTTTTGGAATTGGTGTATTACATATTTTTCATTAATTATTGTAGTTATATGCATATTATGTTTGTATCGTATCGCATATAAAATCTTAGTTTTTTTTTTCAACATGTATTTTTGATGATTGTAATCCACTAATTTTTTAATATGTTTTTTTTTATATTGGTCTTAAAAGATAGTAACATTATTTTCGACAATTCTGTTCAGTATGTACATGTAGGCAATTTCTTGCTAGCATGAAAGACATATTTACAAAGAATTTTAAGAATACAATTTTTTGGAATGGATGAAAACGTTTTTTGAATGTAAAAAATTTAAACAATGTAATTCGACAATTGGCACATGTTTACATACACGTAAAAATGTTGATAAAATGTAAAACGTTTGCATGGGAAGATAGAATTTATAAACGTACTTTAAATATCTCAAATAACTGTTATTTTTATATTTAATTTTGTGTTAAATATAAAAATCTGTTTTTTAATCAGGTAAAATGAAGCGTTCATTCAAAGCTTGTTTGAAATGTATCAAAAACCGCGTGTAAATATATTCATCCAGCGCGATATATGAGCACGTAAAAACATATATGATGCCCCACATATATTTTTACTTGGGACAAGTGAAATAAATAATTAATTAGCATAATGTCATAATGTCGTAAATTTATTACCAAGTTCAAGTTCATAACTCAAAAGTAATTGGAAATTAATTACATCATTTGTTTGGAATCTGCTGATAAATTAGTGTCAGCAAAGCAATAAAATTATTCCCGCTCGAGTTCGATTAATGTTTCCTCTAGAAATAATGAACGGCAATTTTTCATTAAAAAATCCTATTACCTTTTCAGAGGTAGAGATCCTTAAACAATTTGTTCAAATGAATTTGATATGTTTTATATAATTTCAATATATACAGTATTACGCAGTCAGATATTCATGTAACAATTTTCCACAAAGTGAACTCGCTCCGATTGGCGCTTTTTTATTTAACAAATCAACTGGATAAATTATGTGGTAATTTGCTACATCTTACCCAAATTTGCCTCAACCATTATCACGGCGCATTTGAAAAATCGCGATATATTGATGATTACAATATATTATACCCTCTTTCGTTTCTCGCGAGAAACAAAAGATGCATTATTTACAATACTTATAAGTGTTTGTGATATGATTAATCAATCATTGAGTTACATACTAGAGTAACCTGTTATTGTTATTTTACATCCACACATTTTCCACTATATACTCATGAAACAATTCGTTCGCGAGTCACGTACCGGAGCTTAAATATTATATTATTGTCATTAGCACTGTCTTGATACATCGCGATTAATTCATCGTGGCAAAGTAGAACATACAATACAAATATAGGTATGTATTATCATTAAAAATCATAGTTTGTCGTAACCCTCATTGAAATGTATTTAAAAAATCTGTTCGCTACGGTTTACGGTTCTTAAAACTTTTTCAGTTCATCTGTAAAATGAATAACACAAGTTTCGGTTCAACAGAATCCACTTGAAGTACAAAAAGTAAAACTTGAGAAAATGAAATAGATTACAGTCTTGACATTCGATGTGTTCATTTCAATTTAAAAGGTCGAGTACTTTTGGCGATCTTTTCCTCGCCTGACGATGTAAACGAAAGAGTTTTTCATTAAGTTTACATTGATTATTCAAAAGCAAGTATTTTCAATTGAAAATGTTATTTGAATTGGATTTTTTTAATGAGATAAAAATTGAATGAATTAAATTGTATAATTAATCTACTAATACTAATATATAAAAATAAAAAAGCTTGTTTGTTTGTTCGTCAGGGCATCACGCCAAAAGAAATAAACTAAACCAAAATTCAATTCCGCAGCTTTATTTTTCGCAGTCTCAAGAGTGCCACAGGCCATTCAATTCCAATAGATATTTTCCAGTAAAAGTTTATTTAAAGT
>JAAMPD010000450.1:0-51663 GCA_025266255.1 Trissolcus basalis | reverse complement strand
GGGTTTCTAATTCGTTGTGAGGCTAAAAAAGTTTGTTTGACTATTTTATTTGAAACTGTTAGCATTAATAACGAGGCGCAAAACAAAAAGATGAAGAAACAGGAACAATCAATATTCGGTATATAAAAAGATTGAAAAAAAGTACGAGAAGAGAAAATCGAGGGGAAAACAAAAAATACATTTATTTCTTGAGGTAACATTGGTCGAAGCCGAGATTTATCTAATAAAATCCTGCAATGAAATCTGCAAATAGCATTTCATAATTTTCTGCATTTTCTCGCCAACCCTTTTTTTAAAAAAGATCAGTTATGAAACGACTCGAGGAGAATCAGCTATAATATGACGAGGATAAATTTTTATTGTTTTTATTATACTTACTGCATTAAATATAAATCGAATGGAATCTCATTGTTAAGCTTTTTTTACTCCTCTTCGCATTTGAATTTTTATATTTATTTGAATCGTGTACTGCAGAACATTCACATTAATTTCTGAGACTGTGAGAAATGATATAATCTTGCGGAATTGGATTTGTTTGTTTTATCGTTTTGCTCGGCCAAGCAAACAAACAAACCAACTGTAACATATTTCTTTTTTTTGTTCACATATTAGACTCGGTATTAGAAGAATTTTTATTATTCAAGACCCAGACTGCACCAGGTCTAGCGGCTAGATTCCATTATAAATAATTATATTATACATTCATCAAGCATTTTATGTTACACTTAATTTAGAAATGAGCGTTTTAAACCAACAAAAATGGATTGATCATGTAAGTACACAGGATATGTTTTAAGTTGCATAATGTTATATATAATCCGGAAATTTGTTATTAAATTATTGCAAAATCATTGTCTGGTTCGTTTGAATTAAAACTTGATATTTTCATATAGCAAACTTGTCATATTCCGTTGGTTCTTCAAATCATAGACGCATCTTACAATTTTCCCGTTTATCCGAACTGTAGATTGGACTAAGGAATACGTATGCATACTTGAATGTTACGTTTATGTATCTAATATGAATATTTTGTTAACTTTATTACATACTTCTCAAAGTGTTCATACCATAATCACACAACCCAAATTTTCAATGTTTTAATAAAAAATCCAGAATTGTGATATTTTTAGATTTTGATTTTTTCAAAATTATATTCTGTATTTTGATTTGATAATGTCAAACAAAATTATTACACACAAAACGGTTCTCGGATGGTAATTCATTTTATATGCTTACACGAATAAATGAATTTTTCATTTTTTTAAAATATAAAAGCGAATAACAATTAGCACATATATATTATAAATATATCATTTTGTGCTATCTAGTATAAAATTTCATCAATCTTACAGTTAATGAGTTTATATATTAACATTGCGCGGATTAGATTGAATCAGGGCGTCGATAAAAATTTGCAAGCGAGCAAGAAAATTTAATTCTCCATTAAAAATGCAACAAAAAATGTTGTGCATTTTCTTTTTTTTTGAATTTCCTGATCATAATTTTCGTTTTCATAGACACCCCAATAGGCATACATCAATGGCATCTAATCACTCTGATGAATATCTTCAATGTATGTACAAACTTTGCCAACAAAATTTTGGTACAACAAAAACAATACTGCATCCAAGTTTCAGAGCGCAGGATTGTCTCGATTCATAACATATTCAGTAATCACGACGTCTCTCAACAAACCCGAACGTCAATTTTCAATTCGACCGACACTTTATCTCACTGTGTAATTTACAATTGCAAAACGATTTGCTGACGAAACAAACGTTCAAATTTTAATAGATTCAGCTTTATTTAGTTAACGACTCGATCAAGTCCGAATTTCATCTTACAATCACATCTCAGAGCAGCTCGCTTTTCAGTTCGACGTACTTTCTTTTCTATAACGTAACAGCAATCAACAGAAATGGACAGACAAAGTGCCAGTCAATACGTTTTGTTCTCGCAGCGTTTAGGTCCCAGGGCGTTGAAATTGCTGGTACCAATGGAGGCCTTTCAGTGCGATGGCCTTCGTGTGCAGGACTGGAACCGCTCATTAACTGAGTGATCCCGTGGTCGTCACGGTTTCCATTGACATTGTCGAAGAAGTCACCGTTGTCTTCGTAAGGCTTTCTGTTGTTGGGCTTTTTCTTCAATGGTTTCACCGGTTTCTTTCGGGGTCGAACGTCCACTGGTTTGACGTATGAAGTTGGCGTTGTTCTCGATGGTAGATGCAATTCTGCAATGAAACAAACATTTCAATTTCGCCCGCCAGTGTATAGCTTTTTTTACGGATGCACTTTTTTTTAAAACCACTTTCATCAGCAGTGCATCATCTCAAATAACGTAGATTATTTTACCTTGTAAACGAACCACCCCTTCTGCCTTGCCCAAAGCGTTATCAGAAGAACAAACATAATTAACGAAATCTTCTTTGGTTAGATTACGAACAGTCAAGTTCATGAGCCAGGTATACTCATTCAGCGCATGTTCCGTCATTATGTATTTAGCACTTGGCAATAATTTTTCCGGCGAGGTAAAGTATGAATTTTCTTGTTTCATCAGTTCTAAGGGAAAATGAACAGAATTAATTAACGAATCATAAATTAGATAAGTTTTTTACTAGAAGAATGATATAGTATATTATATGTTTTTGTTATGTTGTAAAAAATGCAATGCTTGTCGTAAGTTTTGAAATATAAATAAACTGAATAAAAACAAAACTAAATAAATAGATAAATAATACAATGATGCATATAAATATGAAAAACAAGTTATTATCATTATATTATTTTCAATCACTCAAGTGCAGTCCGAGTTGAATTGTCTTACTTATAAAAAAATTACCGATAAAATTTAGTTGCTCAAAAGCAAAAGTGCTGTGTAACAGAATATTCCATTCACCAATATTTGAAACAATATTTGTTAAAAATTCAAAAATCGATTTGGGATTTGACTTTTTCCATTTTAGTCATAAAAACTTAATGACTTTCGTTCCGGTCAATTGTAGAGATTCAATTTGAAAAAACGAATCTAGCCCAGAACTCTAGAGATTCAAAATGTAGAATTATCCGTTATAGCAAATAATTGTCTACATTATTTACACCATTTCTATTTTATTTTATCTATTTTAAAAATATGATATTGTATTCATTACAATTTACATACTAGATTTTACTACTTTAAAAAGTTGATCGCTTTTTTTTTTTAATTTTGAAGTAGCGTCTTACCTTGACTTTCGATTGGTAAATTTCGATACCAAGTATTCATAGCGTGAGGTGAAGCTTCGACACTACACTGTAACACGACATCACTATCAAGAGGAGCTGCTACAAGTTGGGACGTCACCTTAATAACTGGTTGAACTGAAAAATAAATGAAGTTTCATGAACAGGTTTCTTAGAAAAATAATTTAATTAATAATTCGGTCTGTTTGACTCAAATCAAAAGTTAACTCGAGAAGGACGAAAAAATACTATCTGGCAACAAAGATTAATAGAGGTTATTTCAACTCACACCAAACTCATGTAAACATAAAAATACATATATAAGTGAGCACATTTTGTTCTTATATAATTTATTAATTTAATAAAAAAATTTCCTTAGTATCTTTCTTAAAATATAAACAAATATTAAAAATTAAACTATTTAAGAATTTCTTTAAACATTTAAAAACGAGCTATCTCATATAATAATATGAGAGTTTAAAGGTTTGAAACAATTATGAAAAGTCATGAGATTTTGAACATTTTGATACTTAGAATAAAATAAATTCAATAAAAATTATCGGTGATTAAATTTTCATTTCGGATCAAAATGTTCGTCCTTTTGCTGTTAAATTTTGATCTGGATATTGTTTGATTAAATTTTTAGACTGTAACTATGAATTAAGAATTTTTTAAATTGGGATTATATTTTCAGACAGTCGCCGTTTTACGATAATGTTTCATCGATTAAAGAGAACGTACAGTGCACGCGGATGGAGTAGCGTTTGCTGACTGCTGGTGGTATTCCGTTGCTGGCTATGCACAGATATGAACCCATTTCTTGTCGAAGGATACTGGTTAATTCAAGAGTTTCTCCTTCATACTTTGAAACAGCTGCAAAAACAATTTATCTCATTACACACTCATCCGGATTATACAAAAATCAGACATGAATCAGATAGATGCATTTAAAGTACGAATTTCCCGTTTATAAATCTCGGAGCGCTAATTCAGTTACAATATTTGATCAATTTTTTTTCATCTTCCGTAGTTAATTAAATTCATCAATTTTTCAGCCACTTTGCTAAATTGATGCCTTTTTAATGAATACACACTAGGCAGCGGTATAATTAAGGTTAATACTCTGTTTGTTTTTTACTGCGGATTATTATTATTTGAAATTTAGATAAATCTGTATTAATTGGCTAAAGTTTAGACGTGTTACTATTTTCTGAGAGTAATTTATGGTGGATAATGATGGCACTCGGAAGATGATTACCAGTTTCGGAGTTTGGCTTCGCTAACTTGCCGGCGGAAAATCATTTTCTAAATTAACAGACGAAAACGTGAGAATGATACGTTGCAGTTGCTTATACCAGCGATACCGTTTAAAGAAGTAAATTAATTGACCGTGGTAAATTTAAATATTAAAAATTCGTTTTAGCAATATGAAAAAAAGCAAATCTGCTAAAAATAACATTTGATTATGTACATTTAAAAGAACGTTTGAAAGAAAATTTGATGGTTTATGAAAAAGAAAAAAAAAGCGGAGATGAATGTCATAATATTTACCAAATGTGACATTCGTATATAAAAATGTCGCTCTTTTCCCGACTGGAAAAACAAACGTTCTATTTTATATCGTTATGAATTTCATTTCCAAGAAAATCGAAATAGGATTCTGTGTCACGCGCGTTGATACAAAAAAAGGCTAGGGAATAGAGAAAAATAAAAATACATAATTCTTCATCCCGCAAGGTTCTCGGATTCGCGTGTTCTAATTGTCGCTTTGTGGACTAATGTACGGTCATTTACGACAAAAATGCATAATGACGTAATGAATTTTGACGAAAAATTTTCAACCGTAACGGAATCGCCGCGGCTTTTATTTTGCAGCTGAAATGCCGTAATCCGCCGGCTTATAGCTGTTATGCAGCGAATCTAATATTTAATTTGAGCTAACGTAGCAATAAAACGCAATGTGTTTCAGCGTGGCGATGTAAAAAGAAATAAATTGTACAAACATAATACCCGAAAACGTCCCTCGGATTTAACGAATTGTAAATTCGAAGCGCACGATGAGAGCCAAACGTGAAAACGTCCAGGACCAAAAGTCCAAGCGCCCAGGTAATTTAGCTCGAGCATACGACCGACGGGGTGTGGGCCACTCGTATACACGCTGCGATAGCTAACTTCCGTAACGTTTGCCAGATTGTTAGCGCGACTCGGAATGCATTACATGTATATGTTCTGCGGTGTCGTACCTGCGTGGCACATACTTTCGCCAATGAAATTACGCTGAAACCAAAAAGTCCGAACGATAAATTCATCGCGCAGAACAAAATAAAAAAACAGAGGAACAACGAATTTTGTTACTTTGCCCAAGTGATGTTCGACCAACCGGTTTTCGCCTATATGTTTGACAATTAATTTTGTGTACATATTCGAATTAGTTTCTCGACAGCCAAACCGTTTGTTTAATGAATGGCCACTACCAAGTGAGCCTATATATAACTTTCGTTTCATATAGTGACCGAAAAAAAGCAATTGTCACGTACAAAATTGTTGATTCAAAAGCATTTTGCCAACGTGTCAACGCACTTGCTCGTAAATAAAATGATAACACGAAAAAACCTCGTTAGACTTTTTCTGGTAATTGAAATTTAATAATTTTCAATAAACTTTTTAAGAGAGGTACGCGTTTAAACAAATTTTGACAAGCCGAAATGATTATAAACGTTTGATCCTGAAAGCGGTATATGTTTGGAGGTAATGAAAGCTTTGAAATATCAAAAAACGCGAAGTTTGTTATTAAATTCCCGAAAAAAGCTGCGATCGTATGTCAACTGATTTATTGCCATTCGATTATGTTCTATGAATTACGATTACAACCGAATTATTCGGAAATAATGTTTTCGTCCTTTAGTTTCGACAAAGTTCACTGATAAAAATAAAAAAATCAAATGTTGCACTTTTTATTTAGACTAATAAATTTATGTTTTGCAAGATCGGTCCAACTGAAAATAAACACTTTACACAGATTCCAGTTTGAAATTGCTTAAATATGATTAATATAAAAAAAAAACAAGTCGAGTTATTTTTCACGAAAATACAATATTTAACACAATAACATTCACCAAAACATTTCCTGATAGTTCGCAGGTTGTTCAATAAATCAACTTTATCAGCTTATTCAAAGCATTAACATAATTTTATTTCCTAGAATGAAATATTCTGAAATCGCCAGGAGGAAATATTTGTTTCTCATTTTTTTTGTGTAAATATAATTAACTAAATAATTTCCTCTTGTACGATACAGTCTAATAATAACAACAACAGAAACGGAAATTGTGAAGGGTTTTGTGTCATAAGTTGTGGATAATGGTTCAATAGTAAAAACAAAAAGTTACTCTGGAAACAAGATATTCAAATGGATGAAAAAGGCATGCAAAAAAAAAAAGAGTGAAAAGTAAGCAAATATTATACGTTTTGTTTGTCCGCCTTCTCGAGTGATGATATTTTTGCCGTCTTCTCTTTTCCAAACGACCGTAGGTACTGGCGTACCTGTTGCAGCGCAGCGCAGTCTAACGTTACCATTTTCATGTACGACTAAACCATTCGCCGACTCGTCATCCTCTATGTCAGGTGGAATAACGACGCCCATGTAACCCGTCTGAAATATAACATCAGATACAATAACTTATCCCGCTCTCTTTTGTGCTTCTTTTTCATTGTTAATGGAGCATTTCAAATAAAAACTCATCCATTTTGGTGTGTCGAAAATTCGTATCCGCCCGACAAATCTTGGCATAAATCTATGCGCCCTACGAAACGGAAGACATTACCGTAACGAATTTATCGCTCGCAACGTTGTAATTTATTTCATTCATAATTTTTGAATTAGTTGGAACGAGTGTTTATTGTAGTGGCGAAAGTTTGTCGCGGGAGCGTTTGTTTTTCGATGAACCGTTGAGTAATTAAAACGAAGCTCCACTCTGTACACAACTCGAGTAATCTCCCGACAATCAAAGTGAACAAACTTCTCGTTCCTTTTTGACTCTTCAGTTATTGCGCGCGAGACGTTCAAGTGGGCCCGAAACTTTTTTGCCCTGATATTAATTGAATAAACTTCTGTCTGTCATACTTCCACTTTTTGCTTTGTTTTGCTTTTTTTGTTGTTGTTCGTTTATTATTTTCATAGCGATGTTTCATCAAATTTTTCCGCCCGCGCGATTTCATTGTTTTGTGCCACAAAGTTTCAATATGGACGTGATAGCTCGCAAAATTTTCGTCAAGTTTATTTATCAATATAATCTGATGTGTTCAATCCAGGCCTGAGAAATTCATACATAATTTATATAAGGCATTATGTTGCCTGATGTGAGAAAGATTGAAAATTATTACGGGAGAAAAATTGTTTCGTGAAAATAGCGATTCGTCCTTTTTATATAGCAAACTGCTGGAAATCGCTTACGCGCCGTTGCTCTCCTCCGCTTGAAAAATCTTGCCAGAAAGTCGTACACCCACTTTCGACATCGATATCGTTTATTTTACCCGAGCTTTGTACATCGATTTGGTCCGAATTGAATGGAAATTCGTGGCGCTGTTTCACGATGCTTTTGCATCTCGATAAATGAAACAAAGTGGTTGATCTTTAGTTTAAATACACTCGTCGCTTTTAAAACCGACGTTACAACGCGCCAAAGTTTTGTAATAAGTCTTTTATTTGATGTTTCGCTTATACAATCAGAAAAATTTAATTAGTGCGACCTATACTGATGAAGCAGACTGATCAAATTTCAATTATAACAATCAGAAAAATTTGATTATTTCGATCTACAGATGAGAGCAGACGGTTATAATTTTAAATATAACTATAATTCTATTATATTCTATTTTCGAATATTTCAATTTAAAATTTTCAGCTTAATTACTATCAAACTTTGTACATCAGGGACAAGTTTAATAATAATAATAATAACACTATATTTTTATGACATTGATTTCAATTGATTTCAAATTTTTATTTCAGTTTCATTATTCTGAAATAGTTTATAAAATATTGGTTTTGAAATGTTAAATGTCACAATTATTCTGATTGCCTCAGCTTATTTAAATTATTTTCTGGTATTTTACACATTTATATGTGTAATTATTAGCATTTTATGATACACATTTTATTTTTTAACATAATGATAAGATGGGGTTGATGTAACTTTTTTTCCAGAACAAAACAAAATAATTTTTCGAAACTTATTTTGAAACGAGAAACTTTGTGACAGTTGAATGAAACTTGGCGCTTAAAAGTTAACATTTAATTAAAATTAGTTACCTGACTCAACATGGGGTCTGTATTAATTTGGCACATGTAACTACCCGAGTCATTTTTTTGAACATTCGAAATATGAAGTTTCCACGTGTTATGGCCATTGTGCGTTACTGACAACCTTGGGTTATGAGCCACCATGTGATTTTGCATCGCAAGAATCGCTCGGGAATCTGATTTGATCCATGCGACCTGCAACAACAAATTATTTTAACTTAACTTTTGTAAATCTAAGTAAAAGAATTAAATTTCATTCTGATTTCATTACAGTATCACTGCGATCGTATTGTTTTTATTTTTATTCAAAAAAAAATTGTAGTTAATAACGCTGGTGCACCAACAATTTTCTATGATTTATGAATGATTCTAAATTGAATGCATCATTGCTTCAGTTTTATTAGTAATTTATAATAACAACCCACCTTGTAATTTTGCAAATGGTTGACGACGCATGTAAATGATACGTCACGTCCTTGAATAACGGTGTGGTTTTCTAATGGCTGTAAGAACTCTGGCATCAACCCCGTAGTAATTTGACCTGCAACATGAAAACATTATGTCACTTTTCATAGCCATGTCTAAAATTCAAGTCGACATTATTTTTGAATTAATCATTAAATTTATTTTGAAATTTTGAAGTTCTAATATACAATACTGCTTATTAAAATGATAACAAAAGAGATGGTTTTCAATAAACCTCGCAACAAAATCATTTCGGCAAGATGATCCGGCGGATTTTGGTAAAACATTACGAAATGTCTACAAAAGCTCACAAGAGCGATTTAGAACGTTGAAATGAAGTTGCGAACATTCATAGAACATCTAAAACAAGTTTTCCGAGATGCAAAATATATTAGCGCTAAAATCTACGGCCCGTTATTGCACATTCTAACGCGTACACAAACGTGAACTTGTCCAACTCGAGGCGTGAATCAGTGCAAATTATCCATATTCTCGTATCGAATTCCTGCACGCGTTCATGCAAGAGTGGCGATAAATGGAAAAATTCTTGAGTCGCAAACGTAATCCAATGTGAAGCACTGCTCTCCGAGAAGATTTTACGACGTTGAAGCGGACTTTGCTGGAATTCTAATTTCGCGTTAAATTCTTTATACGCGACCGCCCTGTGCGGTACACGCGCCAGGATAAATTTTTCGTGGCCATACTAAATTTCGATTCATGCTTGTGTTGTCATGAAACCATTGTTTAATTTTATCGATAATTATTATTTTAGTTATAAAACTACTGCATTAGCGTTGGTTATTTCCATATATAATACAAAAATTATACATCAGAAAAAAGTAACACAAATATATAAAAAATAAGTTTATAAGTATGACCATATATAAACCTATACTACTTACCATAAAATTACAATATATGGACTGTATAAAATGACCAAGTGAGTTTAAATATTTCAGATATATGGATTTATATACAAGGAATGTGTTGTCATATCAAATAGTGTTTTTCCAGGACATATATGTGATATATAAGTACTACATATACGTTCACACATGTTCTTTTTCTATAAGAATATTATTTTTTACTAATCGTATGTTGAAAATATACGAAGAATTTTTAAAATAATATATATTGTCTGTATATATTTTATGTATAGACAACATATGTTCATTCTTTCTAGATGCAATTATTTTGAAAGCCAGAAAGCCCATTTCACTTTGCCTCAGCCTGTGTTGTTAATCAAATTTCGGTTAAATGTCTAACTTTATATTCTGTGCGTTTTTTACCGAGCAAACGAAAAGTGCACAAAAAAGTATCAAACTTTTGAAGCCCGGAATTTCGCTTTTACTTTGACAATGATAGACAAACAATCATATAACAAAACAATGGGAAAGAATACAAAAAGTGATAGAGCAGACTGGAGAAATATGTCTCATAATTTTATGAAGAGATGATTCATGAATCCAAGCAACGTTATCAAAGCGAACTTTTGCTAATCGCGTCTGCTGCAAAGTTTCGTCCGCTCTTCACTATGTTAAGGAAAATATGCAGCTGAATTTTCAGATCGCGAAAGCACAGCGCTAAATTCAAAATTCTCGGAATTCCTTTAAGATTGGAACGTTCCTTTCGAGAGTGGAAGCGAGAGCGAGAAAGGACGAGTGAAAGAGAGAGATCGAGAGAGATAAAGGCTGCGTACTCACGTTAGAACAAAGTTCAGTTGGAGTTACAATGCGAGGTCGAAATCGCAAAGAAAATTTGTTCTGCGTAACTCGTTCCCCAGAGAATCTCGATGCTGAAAATTTTGAAACCGTTTCTCTGTAGCAGGTTTTTTTTATGAACCTATAGTCGCAGGATTTCAAAGTTAACAAAAATCCTCGCACTGAGTTACACATCCGATAAACAGCGCTGCGTTATTCGACGCGAATCATTAATTTCAAATCTTAGTTTACGGTATAAATCATTCGGGATGTGACAGATGCGATTGCAAACCGGAAATGAGGCAGCTCTACGGATTCGATCAGTTGATATAGAGGCGGACGATTTTCTTCCAGTATCCCTCGTGGTGAGTTATCAGATCAACTTGTTCTTCCATTGATTCAGTTTACGATTCAACGTCGATTGAGAAAATGTATTTTTTTTTTTTTGACATTTAGAAACCAATTTTATCGACACTTTTTATATTCTGAAATTAAATTGAATGGTAAAAATGTTATGAAATTCATGAACAATATGAAATTTACAACAATAACCACAATAGAGAAAATTAACTTTTAAATAAATTTAAACAATGAGGATGTACTTTATTTCAAAATTTAAATTGCTTACATAAAAATACACACTGCTTGAACTTTGATGTTTAAAATATGTTATGTTACAAATTTTTTAAATTCATTTTTTGTTCCGAACTTAATGAAAGAAAAATTTGTTTGAAGAAAAGTTATTTTTCACGATGACAAATCAACTTACAGAGGAGGTGACAGTGGATGAAAATTTTATTTTCCCGTACCCCCAATGTGATCAATTGAAAGAGCGATGTAACCGATCACAAGCGGCTTACTGCGTTTTTCGAATTTCAACAAGAAGAATATTTAATCAAGGAATTCTGCTTAAATATCATGTGCAGAATAATGTGAAGGCATCATTAGAGGAATTAAAAACTACGGTATAATATTAACGAAGTCAACGAAAGTCTTTCTGTCATGAAATATCTGACATGATAATAAATGTTGAAATTAATTTTTATACTGGATGATTTATATGAAATTTTCAGGTCATGAAAATATGCAAAAAATGCATGCATGTAAAATTGTGTATGAAAGTATTTTAATTATTTAACGCAGAATTTTGTAGTGTTTGAAAAAAATTTTTACGCGGAAATAACAGGTATGATAATTACAAAGTTAACAATTTGTATTCTGGTTTTAAATTCAATTTCGAGCTCGAGTTTTACTTGACAATTCAAATTGAATATAAGTATATATGAATATGAATGAACGATGATGATAGAAGTAAAAATGGCTAAAGAAGTCAAGAGCAGTCTAGACTGGTTAGCATAATTTAGAGATACTGAAAATCAAATGAGCTTAAAGTTGAACTTAAACGTTCGTTCCTATAACAATTTATCCGCTTCCCCTTTGAGGAGGCTGATTATTGAGTTGACGCTGATATTTATACTATCACACTTTTATTCTTGTCCGTTTGCTTTCAATAAAGTTTTCTTTTAGTACAAGTGTGGATAGTATAAACAGATTTATAAAAAGCATATCGTTTTGCTGCATTTTACTTTAAAAGTGCAACTGTTGGTTAAAGTGTTTTCAACGCGAATGCCTTGTCTTCAACGTGCATTTGTTTTACAGCATCATAAAATCGCACAAACCAACAAGATCTCGAAAAAGTCTTATTTCAAATTTGTTTTCCGCAATTTTTACAAGATTTTAGTGGCATTAAATTAATTTCTCTGCAAAAGCCATCAAATTTTTAAGTAGCTTGAACTATTTCATCGTACCCCAGTATTGCAGGATAATCGTAAAACGTGGAAAAGTAACACGGATACAAAATTAATTTTCAAGGGATCATTCAGTTAAGAAATGTTTTTCTTTTCTCCAAAGACTATTTTGTACAGAAATTAAAATTTACAGCTAATTAAGTTTTCTCAAATGTTTTTGTTTCAATCGCTTTTTTTCAAAATTCAGTAATTTAGCAAATAAGTAAATTTTGAATGTAGTTGAAATCATACTTTTCGTATTGCTTTTACACACTAAGATAATCTGCGCCAAGATCAAAACTTTAATTCAAAGTAGTGAAATTCAGATTGGGATTACGCCAAATCAGGTCAAAAGTGACTTAATAAAAGCAACAAACTCCTTATGTTAATTTGCACAATTAGTACAGTTACGAAGATGAAATATTTGAAAAGAAAATATCGTCAGTTGATAAACAATTGTATGATAAAATTTTGAAAAGATGTTGCTTTTGAACCTGATTATTAGTACGGAAAAATCGTTTTACAAAAATTAAAAATTTATCAGAGATGAATTTGTGTTTCAGGTAATATACCAATTAACACATTTTTGAATTTCCGTTAAGTTGCAGTTTCGACTACGATATTTAGCATGATGATTTCTGACTTTTGTAAATAGGTATAATATAATCGGTTGGAAGTTAGTTTCCGACGTCTTTAATTGCTAAAGTTTCTTTTTTCTCGTACAAATCGCACACGTATAAGTGTATGCAGAACAATAAACGTATTTTAAGAAGAAGTACGGTTTGAAAAAGTTGCCGGATAAGACTTATTACTGTTACTGTGTCAGTGACTAATTGCATTAGAATTCATTACAAACGTACTGAAATGAGATATAGTGAAAGTTGAGTAAATGAACATGCACGCTTCAGATTTAAGTTATAAATTTATATCAAGATGCGCTACTTTTGAATTTTAATTCAAACGAGTGATAATTCCATTTATATCAGCTAACTGAAAATTGCCGTCAATATACTCGAGTTACGAAAGTATTTACGATTGGCAAAATCTTACATTCATCATTTATGAATGAGATAGCAGCTCGATAATTTGGCAAGTCTTTGTCGGACATTATTACGATCCAAATTATGCAAAACGGTATTACCATGGAGAACTTTTATCAAAAAGAGAATTTTCAACTTTTATATAGTCTTACAAGTTTCCATCTTTGCCCGTGTTTCAACTTGAATATACCACGTTCATACATCACAAGAATTATTTATTACTATCTTTTAAGGGGGTTATTTTGGTTGAAATAGAGGGACATCTTGAAAAGTACACTTCATGACTTCAATTAGTAGAAAATTTGAGACAAGGAAAAAAAAAAAGAATTAAAGAAGAAACGAATTCCATGAATTCGAAAGGATTCCCACGTGATAGAATGTACTGAATTATCAGCGTTGTATCAAGATTTATGTTTTCCTCGATGCTCTTGAAATTTTGTACGAAATCGACTCACATCACCGGATATCACTGAGAGCAATTTAATTCGTAATACAGTCGTGCTCATGGTGGCATCGACCTTCGATAGATTTCTTAGTCGAGAAGTCTCCGCAGGGTAGGCTCTGTGCAATGGCTACACGAGGATAATGCATCGCCGAACCCAAGGGGTTTGTAAAATCCACTTAAATCCACCATGATTTAGTAAACCATGCAAATTTAGGTGGACGAACAACACGATGTGCTTTTTCAGACTGATAACAATCATTAAAAAGCACACAAATGACACTGAATTAAGTACTTTGAATACACCCATGCAGTATTGACAGATAAAGGGAAAGATGTATGTTTCTATTTATTGAAGGAGGGATCATATATATCATCATATATACATCTCTACATAAAATATACATTGATGAAATAATATTCCAGAAATCATATATTGACCATATACTGATCAAAATCGTTGATGGTCATGAGTGTCTATATAAGTCTATAAGTATATATGATCCAGAAATCATATTTGACAACATATTTTCCATATACCACAAATATTTAAACATATATACATGATCTGAATATATTAATACTCTATTGGTACAACTTTTTCTATTGTGTTTTTCTTTCTCTAAAAATATGTTACTAGGTTATCTTTACTGTGTGAGGGAAACACTAATGGAGAGTTAAATATATGGTCCATATGATGTGAATTTATTGGTAATACCTTGTCAAAATATGGACAGTATATAATCCTTCAAACTATTACATTTATCGAATTTTCGTTGAGTACATTTCTAAAATTCCTTAAATTTTTACAATAGTACCTTATATTAAAACCAAACGTTAATAATTTCACCATTATTTTCACTCATTTACACATTTTTTTTCAAGGTAATAATTTCATGCACTCATACCCTTTTTTATCAGAACTGAAAGTAATTTTAGAACATTTAAAAATTATTATTCATTTTAAATGATATCTGGATGATAAAGCTTTCGAATCTCTGTCGATACTCGCAAAAGAAGATATTAATAGCATCACACTAGAATCCGATTATTACAAGAAAAGTCGTGCTGCATAAACCTTCCGTTCATTTGGTACAGATGCACTTGTTTCAAATGTCAGTTGTATACGCGAGTTTTTGTTTTCTAATTTTAATTCATCATTTCTGCTGAAATTGATTAAACTGTGCCATGAAATATATGAACATATATCTAGTGGTTATAGATTTATTTGGTTCAGTTGCATGTCCGGTTTGTCATTCTTTTAATATTGCATACTTTGAATTACCAGTGATACAACCAAGTATTCGAGACGACAGTCGGGCATTGATTTTTCTTCACACTTTTTTTGAAAACTTTCTCGTTCACCAAAGAATTTTTTTACTTGCATTAATATTCTTACTAGAGGAAATTGTTGATAAAACATTTGAGTAATTCAATAGTTGAACGATTTGTGAAAATTAATTAAAAAATCAACAAATATTTTTCAGCGATCGCAAAATACTTTTCTCACAAAGTTTTCAACAGTAGCTGCCTAGCTGTTAAAAAGGAACGCGGACAGTAAGGGCGGGGCAAAAACGTTGAAGAAGAAGTGACACGAATTTTCAATTTGCGACCCCTAGCAGTGGTCAATTTATAAAATCTTTGAGATTTTCCGATCCTCGCCGTCAATCAGAACTGTCATTCGACGGTGTTCCAATTACTTGAGGAACAAAGGTTTGGACTGCATTTTTCATGGAAATTAAGCTTGCTGAATCTTGCAACTTTTTATCCGATTCCAGGACGTTATTACGATAGTTTACCTATAATAACTGGGATGGGTATTACGACATGAAAAGTTGCCCAGAATTCACGGAATTTCGCCGATAGGGACTTGCATTTATTTTCCAAATTATTAATTAAATATTTCATCAAAACGAGTGCAGGTATTTTGGGCTTGCTATAATCAAAGCAATGAAATATAAAAAACGAAAACAAAAAAAATAAATAAATAAAAACATGCATCAAAAATGCTTGCATAGTCATTGTCTATGTATTTTTATTGATTTCTATAAAAGTTGTGCTGAAAAGAATTTTTTGTCGAAGTACCGGCGATTTTTATTTGCATGTCAGGATCTTAGCTTAAAATATATTTGCTTATGCTTGAAACTATGTTTCACTACTATAGGTATATGGGGAATAGCGATTTCTGGAGCGGTCCGCTGCTTCATCAAAGAGCAAGAGTTAACTACATCAAAGTTGAACTATCTTACATTACCGCAATGAAATTTCGTTAGAAGACGAGAACAAGTATCACACGATGTTTTGAAAATGGAATTTCAGAAGAAAAAATACACAAACTTGGCACACTATGAATAATTTTTAATAATTTTTTGTCCCGATTAATAATAAATTTCCCTGAGGGGCATCAGAAATTGTGATTTAGATTGGATTTTATTTAATAGAAATATAGCCAACGACAAATAAAATGAAAACTTGTTTAGATGTTTCAGAACAAATGCTTGGAAATCCTTTGATGATACGTAATAAAATGGATTTGGAAAATATTGACAAATGTGGGTCAAACAGTAGCAAGTGCAAAATTGTAAAAGTTTGCGGTGGAAATATGTCAATGGCATATTGACTCGAAACTTATATGGAAGTAGTAACTTTGAAAATTTTTGTCTCAGTACTGATATAAAAAGCGAATACATACTTGCATGAGATAAAAAAAAGTTATTGTTGTGCTGTGATTAAAAGGTGTTTAATAACAGAGTTATGCTGTAAAAAAATAATGTACAAACTAACGCATACATACGTCTCTTTGAACTTGTAATAAATTAAGTTTCAGCAAAATTTCATATTAACGAAAATTGTTTTAATTTATATACTTTCAGGTTTGCAAAGTGAAAATTAATATATGAAATTCAGAATTTATGTGTTAACAAAATTTCTTTGTGATAATTTGAATGATAGTGCACTGTATAATTTTGTCTATTATGTCCAAAATGTAAATTGAATGTGTTGATATATGATGAAAATAATTCAAATAAATTTTCACAACTTTTGAACGTACAAAGCAAGATTCAAACAAGCATCAAACATCAAGCTTCAAATGTTCAAGCTTGAAATTGAATTAAAGCATTTACAATACTGGGTTGCATTGAAATGTGAGTGGACTCACATAAGGAAAGTTGTAAGACCACGGTAAGGAGCACTGCGAGTTTAGATGCTGCCATGAGGCTCTAAAACTCGAGTCAGCAATCTGAAACAGAAAATTTCGTTAAGTAAATAACATGGTCGTGCTGTACCTTAATATTAGCGCGATAGTTTCTTGTTCAACTAAACATTGTTAAGAATTATTTTTCAAATTAAATTATTCAGTTTGAATTTTCTGAGTTTTGTTCAAAGTTTTCTTTTCACTTTTATAAATTTCTTTATATCAATTTTATATAAGAAAACTGATGTAGATAGATATTTTGGAAGTAAAAGAATAATAAGAATTTAACGGTGAGTGAAGACAATAAAAAGTGAATAGTTATGTATTTTAAAACTTGAAACTTGGAAAGAACGATGAGTGGCATCAACGAAACCGGAAATAGTGAAAACTAGATGGAAATGACGAGAGTTTGGGGATGGGAACAATGCGATTTTTATTTCGCCACAGTCTTTAATTAATCCGATAAAATGCACAGGGCGAATAGTCTTGGTGAAAAGTGGACGTATGTGAAGACAAAGGCCAGTAAATCGTTAGCGATGGATATAGAATGCTGTAACTACTGAGCTATTTCAGCTAATCATATTTTCATTCTCCTCTCAATGCAGCTGATGAACTCCGGAATTCATACACTTTAATAAGAGGTCGAGTTAATCCGATCATCTTGTCTTAAATTCATTAGCATTTTGATTGAATACAGATAAATCGCAGAAATGAATTGAAATTATCAAACAATTGCCAAAAAGTTTTGCCAGCAAGTTTTGTCAAATACATTTAAATTATCACATAGAAGTTTTTTCATCAATAGTAAATCAGAATGAATGAGTTTTTCAACTATTATTTGAAATAATTTTTCAAGTGAAAGATAAAAGTTTTATTTACCATATGAGACTCTTATGGTGACAGAAATTAAATTTTTTTAGCAGATGACGTTTTAAAAATTGAAAAAATTGGAAAATTGAAATTTAAGAATCAATCTAAGGCAAAATATTGGATTTTTATTAGATATAGACCTCATTTGTCTTCACTTCAACGTTAAATTTTATTTTCTTATATTTTCTGCAAAAACCATATCGTAAATAAATTGTTACCAATTGTTTTTAGAAATCAGCAAATAAATAGTTTTATAAAAACGTTGCATTATGCAGTACATCAGAATCACGAAAATATTTTCATCACAATATTATCTACCAATCAAAATTTAATACACTCATTTTGCGTGTTTTAATAATCCTTTCGAGATTTTTATTAAATTACCATGAACATGAAAAGGAGAAGTAAAGATTAGGTTCTGATTTAATGTCTGCAGCATGTCAAGTAATTTTGGCAGTTCGCGTGTTCTTAATTTATATCGACGTAAGCACGTTGCAAAAAGTTCGTGTTGCTTAAAATCTTGCTCGGCACGAGATGTTTTCACGCACGATAACATCGGCGAACGTTGTCAATCACAACTGTAACGATTTCAGTGTCGTGTTGATTTCATTTGATGTTCATGAAAACAGAAACTTATACTTGTAATTCAGTTGCAAATAGAATACAGTAGCTATTTTGATTAATCTGAAAACTTGGCGAAATTTTTTTTTTCAGAATCAGTGAGAACGTTGCTTGTTTAGCGTTACGCCAAGCTTCAAAGTATCGGCTGTACGGCACCAGTCGAAAGTTCTTAAGTGAAAATAAATATCTCGAGACTTCGTTCGACTTTTACCAATATCTCATTGACGATTGCATCAAACTTTTTAGCATATTTCAAAAACAGATGATGAACAAGTTTTGACTACACATTAAAATGAATAACATGAAAAAAATGGTCGCGCTGGAACATGGTATATGATTGAACAAAAGTTTGTCGGTGCGTACGAAATTAAACGTGGTCAAACATGATGTTAATGAAAGCCTATAAATACTTGATAGTTTAGCGCTAAAGCCGGACAAATGACCTTAGTCGAGCGCTTATGATGTTTACGATATTTGTAATACGGTTGATACGGGTTTCTTGTAGAACGTGTAGCTTAGATGAATAATGTGTTTTTAAAATCATTATACGAATCCAGGCAAAAATACGATCTGCCAGCATATAATCGAAGCGATTCTTCAATGACCGACGGTAATGGATTTCTTGAGGAAAATGGAATTTCCGCGTCGGGCGTATCAAAGCGGCTACCCCGTGATACGTGCCTTAGTCACCCACCGATGATTTCGCGAGTATTCGATACTCCATAAGTTACATGTGGCATGAATGTATGTATGAGACGCGAACTTGATGCTTTATGCATCGAACGCAGCTTGATAAGGCACACTGGGGACTGCGCGAATGCATTTCATCATTCAGCTGCAGTTGAACAAGAAAAATGTTACAAAAGACATGAACCTACTAGTCATTGCATTAATCTGTATCGCGAGCAGTTTGACGTTGACGAAATATTGGCTCTGACCGAGCCATTCCACCGCATTCAGTTTTTCTGACTATCAGTCACTCCAGGCCATTCTCACGGAATATTTAATATTCGCGAAAGTTTGCACAAAAATGCAAGGCGCTATATCCAGTAAGCCAATTCACGTCTTCTTGTGAATGTATTTTGTGAAAACACAGAATACATTCAACATTTATGATAGACGATTTCGTTTCAATAACAAAGTCGACTAAATGAAAACAGACACTCTTTTGTGTGTCGCGTAAAAGATGTTTTGATAAAATTGTACATATGGGTATACATAGTAGTACGTTCTGTGTACATTTCCGAAGCGTGTTGTCGAGTTAAATTTTTGGTTTAGAGTTTGTTTGTTTTCTGACATATAAATTATAAGGTTAATTATCGACAAAGTTTTTAAATTGAATGAAAAATAATTCTTAATTTTATTTTTGGACAAGGTTGGAAAATTTTTTAATGTTTCATTTAGATTTCAAATTGATTTTAAAATATGTTCCATCGAAGTTTTTAAATTTTTTCAACATTTTAGTGCAAGTTTTTTGAAACTATGAGAAGTCAAAATGAGAAATAAGACAAATTTCTGGGCGGTTCCACTACAGTGTATGTAGTTAAGACAGTTGACAAATGTTATGTACCCAAGAAAACAATATTTTCGTTCAATGGTTTGTATTGGTGAACCGATACTGATGGTACCTGTCTGTAACACGCGCGTTACACGTTCAGTTGTTTTTAACAGTCAGGCTAAACATTTTTCTATCAGTTTATATTTATATTTGATTTTATAGATACTTTACGTAGCATATTTCCTATCGACATTGGGCGACGTAAATTTGTCGCGAACTGCTATGGCCATAATTACCTGTCTCCACAAGACAACAATAAAAATTGTGTATCGGAATTGAAATTTACAAAATCGTTGTCATAAAACTTTCAATTGCTCCGAAACTAATTGGAATTTTTTATAAAACAACTCTCTGGGCATAAAAACGAAACACAAACTGCTATCACCGTTGAATCGTTCACATGTAACTGAATTCTTTATTTGAAAAAGTCCATTTTCAAGAACTCATTTTCCCATTTCATTTGTGTCAATTTCACTTGAGAACATTCTGAAATTTGATTTCGAGTGGAACAATGGGACTCTCGTCTTTATTTCGTCTGCTTTCGCTTCAATTTTAATTGCACGTTAACGCAGATAAAAAAACTAAAGCAATATTTAAAAAATGATGCCATCATCTCACGTAATATAAAGTTTCATTCAAATCATACGGGCATTAAGCAGCATAATGCGTTTCTCTTTTTTTCCAGAACAATACGGGGAAACACTGAGAGTCTTCATTTCTAATATGGATGATTCGTGTGACGAATTAAACACTCTTTCCGTGATATGAAGTTTGAGTAAGACTGAGCGAATGAGAAAATGAGAAATGGAGATGGAGGGCGATTGTGGATCAGCGGAATTATGAAATATTCTCCGCAGTGGTGACCCGTGTCTCGGACGTCAGACACTTCTCCGAGCGTGATTGTATTCTGATAGGGCGAACATGTTACAGCTCACCACGACGCATACGAAGTACTTTTCACCTTCCATCCGACACTCAGCCCCTTGGACCGTGCAGCCCAACCTCGACAAATCAGAGAGAGAGAAAGCGACCAGGCTCGCAGAAACACGAACCACTCTCGCGCCACATTTTAACGTCGAAATCTACTTTCTCAAGTGACTTAGGGCTTCGGCCTGGCTAATTTATTAGCCACGCAGGAACGCTCGTAAAAGACGCCATTCATGTCAATTGACAAATTTTCATTCATCATTTTACGATCCAAAAATTCAATTTTTCAAAAATTAAATTGATTGGAAATTGAAGACAATTATTTACATGAAGCCAACTAGGGCAATTTTGGTAAGAAAGAAAACAAAGTTGACTTTAATGTATACTCAATGAGAGTAATAAATATTTGATTATTTTAACTTTTATTTACGATGTTGAAGTTTACATTCATACATTTTTAAGGTACAGCATAAATAATTTTGAATTTATATAAATAATGTTTTTTCCGTTCTACGATTTGCTATTTCAAAGATATGAAAAGTGCTTTGATTTAATAGCGCAGCGGGAAATTAAAATTCGAGTCGATTAAGATTAGTTGAAGGCAGGGTTTTGTTTATTACGTCGTTCTGCGAGGTAACAAACACACCTTCTAAGTACAGGTTTTTTTTGCGGTCTAATCATTCTTACGCATTTAACATTTTAACGTCTAGAGATATCATGCAGAACGGTGTGAAAAAAGAGCGGAGTGATATATGCCGTGTGAAAAGGAGTGCAATGGGCAGCGAAAAAAGTGTTAGCCGCAGCGGGCAAAAAAGGGCAAGTGAGCGTCATCGTGGCGGCGCAGAAAGATTGAATACGCAATAAAATGCTCGTAACTGCTCGTAGCGCAAGTTTTGAACATCGGATGTGAGACACAACGTGCCCTACGTGCTAATTATTTTCATGTTCCCTCATAAAGCTTGGATCCAAATTTTTCAGCTGCTCGAATTCGTGGGAGCTTTTACGTGAATGCCTATATTGTATCTGTATGAAGAGGCACAAAGGCAGAACATCACAGGGACAAAAATCGAATGCATTTTTGTGAGCTAGGCTATGTGCGCTTCATGTTTCCGTTTGACGTCGTTACTTTATTTCCAATTAACGACTGTAACCTAACTACCGGAAAGAATCCGCCAGAAAAACGCACGTAACTTGCGTTATATAATTTTTACGTTAATTTACCTCGACTGTGTCCGCTCTCTTTACGCTCTAATTTCTTTTTTCGTTTTCACTTTGTTGTGACTTTAGTAATGTTTCGCATCTTGTTCTATTTTATCGTGTTTGAAATGTTCGTAATGGGTTTAAGCTTTTTTAATCTCACACACAAGCAAAAGAAAAGCGATTTTTTATTACTCTGAAAACAACATGTGTACATTCTTACAGTTCTTTAAATTCCTTTCTTTTGAGTGAAAACTTTTATTCAGCGATATTTGTTTATCGTACAATTTCTGCCACGCATTGTTTCACAAATTTTTGTTGCAAACCATGGTGGAAACATTTTGAGACTTTTTTTTTTGCAATTTTATAAACTACCTCATCATCACATAATTGAAACATTATTTTACCGCCGTTCAAAATTTTACGACGTTAAATAGAAATACATATATACATGCATAAACACATACCCATGTACATAAAACTCGGCGCTGCAAAACCTGCAAATACATCAGTTCCTGTACACGTAATGCGTGACAGGGTTGGTCAATTTGACACATTAGATCGTCAGCAGATATCCGATAACGGTCGCCAGGTGTAATTTACAGCAGCGCAAAAATTATTTTATGCGAATCAGCAAAACGTTCGCACTTCCTTGCGGTGTGTTCAAACGCCGTTCTTCTGATAATGGCAGCGCGCTACCACTTTTCATTTATTGACGTTTGATGAAAAAAAAGTGTACCTTTCCCCCTCGTATGCAAATTTTTTTTCTCGACTGACGAAATTGCACGTCCCGTAGGCGTGACATTGACGATGAGTTAACCAAGGTATTGGGTTCTCCATTTTATCTTTGCCGATTCTCTCGGTCTGCTTTACACGACACAAAAAAGCTACCAGCGCGCAACAACGAGACACATCATATATTCGAGTCAGGTTGCACTGTACGACCGATAAGAAGTTCCTGCGCGGAGTACACTAATAATTATGCAGAGAATATCACTTCGTGCGATGCCTGCGGAACAAGAGAACGAAGCGCCCGAAACGAACTCGAGCTGTCTTCTTTTTTTGCCCGTGCAAATATATGGTAACCTTATTTCCAGTTTTATGCAGATTTTTTTTCCAACTGTTATGTAAAGCATTATTGGCCACGCCTATACACGCCGAACGCCACGAATAAATTTTTAATACCGACACCGTTGTTTCGTACGAGACACAACCGTGGAAAATTTCTTTGTAGTTTGTAAAATTCGAGGAGCACTTTTCTCCGAGGAATGTTGGCAGTTTACAATACATCAAATATATTGCAAACACGTGACACTGCAATTGCGATATTCAGTTTCGTTTGAGACTGTGGAACACACGATTATTTATTGTTTTTTTTTTTTTCGTAAACTACAGGCAAATCGCAGGGAAAATTTTTATAAATTTGCTTTGTACAGGATGGCTGCATTGAAATGAAAGAATACAGGGGGAGAGAGAAATGAAAATTTAATTTTCAGATATATTCTGTATACGAAGTCGTTTGAAAAGTGCTCTTCAGAGCGCGCGCGAGAGATTCTGAGAGACGAAGTTTTGCGCCCATTATGGGCTTCACATACGGCGATTCCCCGCCGCGAAATATAAAACATTTGCTGCACTTTCAATGCGATTGTTTTTCTCGGAATAAGTATAAGCGGATGCGCGAGGGGATTTTTATTTGAAGCTTCTCTCTCGATACTTCGATAAATGTGCATTTCGGAGTTGCCGTAAAGCCTCTGTTACGTGCCTCGCGAATTGAAGCTTTTGACGAGTTTTGCGCTATGCATTTTTTATCTGATATAAAATGCAATAATGCACACAAGTGGCGCATGAAGTGTTCACGTGCGACTCTGTTACAGACGATAAAAATCAGCTGAGCCATATTTCGTAAAGGCTTGTTTGACTAGCGGTAACTGTTTATAGCTTGCAGCTGCGATTTTCCGAAAGTGAAAATTGTCAAGGTTTTGGGGCGCTTGCTGATAAAAAGCGATATCCCCCTAATTAATAACAGATTGCATTAATCATATCGCTTAATTACGAAAGTGTCACCTCGGGACATCAGACACCGCAGCACGCTGGATACACGAGCTCTAATATGAAACAGAGCCTACTTTTCGAGGCAAACTCGTGTCATCATCAGCCAGTGTTTGTTCATCTTAGAATCTGTGCATCACAAGCGCAGAGTAATTAATTACTCCTGTCATCCGTTTCATCAATCCGTAATGATCCCAAGGCCTAGGACAAACATGTGCCGATTGATTTATGAAGATGAAAACGATGACGCGAGCCAACTGAGAAAAATCGAAACAACGTTTATCGGAAGGGGTGCACATCCATGGTGTATTTACGGGTCAGTTGGATGGTAATAGGTTTGGGGATATAGCGCCGCACGTAACTCAGCATCAGCCTGTACGAAGCAGACCTAACTCCCCCGCATTTCCGTAATCCCCGATACAGAACACTCTCCGGGCCCTACCATTCATCTTTTACTGCATTGCCCTCGATTCTCTCGCAAACCAGCTACTTCATACCAAATCCGATACTCGCTAACGGCTCGCTTGACTTTATTTCGATCACCATTAATCATACCTCATTTTTCCTTGTTAAAATTATTACAAATCTGCCATCACACACACACACATACAAACACACAACTTCAATCTTATATGGTGAAAAAAACATATGCCAATATATGTGCTATATATTTGTTTTATACTTCATAAATTTATGTAATGGAATTTATTAAAAAATATAAACCAAATATTATACTTATTGCCGGAATATATTTTATATACACGAAAAATATATTTTGTTTATATTTTCAAAATATATTTTCGTCCATGCGGGTATGTCAAACATGTGTTTTATTTATGCCACATGTATGTTGAAATTTTTANAATTTCATTGTATATACGGTGTTCATATACTACATATATATACACCAAATCTATATATGGCATTTGTTTTTTATGCCTCAATATAAAGTGATTGTCATTTGTTTGTCATTTATGCTATGCTACATGTGTCATAAATACCTTATGAATGTTACATTTTGTGCGTCGCTATTTAACCTGATGATGTTGAATGTTCGTTAATTTAAATTCAATGAAGTGGCAGTGAAAACTTGTTCTACCAAATCAAAACAACTTCGAATGCGACTTCGCAAACTGAAATTTCAAACTGAATGTCGACGCAAGTCAAATACGACTATCTTTGATTTGTTTACTATAATTACGTCAAGCCAACCACACTTGACTGTCGACTGACCATGAGTAAGATCTAAAGATATTAGCGAGTTTTAACTGTATCAATGGCGGTGATTCCCATTCATATGTCAATTTGTTATAAATATTTAACATCCGCTTCAGAAGTCTTGAACGATCAAACCACTTCTATTATAGAAGTTTAATTAATGTCCGACCATGAAATGATTCAAATTGGAACTCAAAGTGAATTGTAAATCGACAAGAGCTCATTTTAGACCGTTTATTATATTTCATCAGTTTATGACTTAATTGTTAACGAGCACGATGAATTTATTCAAAAATATCTATTCGTAACTGTGTGCGTTTGAAATTGTACAATTATAATGTTTGTCGAGCGGCGTTATTCAGATTACCGAGTTTCAATTACGCTGTAGAAAAATCTATGTGAAATTACACACTATTTTACAGTGTATGCACACTAAAATTACACTTTAAGTGTAACGATATCTGACAAGGTTTGGTTATGCTTCTAAAACATCGTCAAAAAAGATATTAAATTCTTGTTATAGTGTTATTTTATATATAATTTTGTACAGTTTACTGTCGTATAAGACAACTATTATATTTGTTATGATACGTAGATAAAAATAAAGTGGCATACATTACACACGTGAGCGAATTTGTTGTTTCGTTATTTTTACTCGTCATTTGTTTGCCAATTGGGCTGGCAATACAATAGATCTCAAATATTTGTCAGAAAGTGACAGGTCATTAAATGAATGGATAAACTTTGATTTCATAAACGGAACCATAAAAATAAATATCGCGTTACTAATTACACGACTTCATTTTGTACCTCTTGAATGTATGCAAGCCAAACAACGCAAATTGTTATTATCAAGCTGTCAGCAACGACAAAATATATATACGAAATACCTCGGTTGGATTTCAAATGACTTGGCTATTAGCGCGACTGATTAATGATCTGATCGAAATCTATCTTCGAATCAAATTGACGTATGTATAAACAGAATGGCTCGTCCACGCCTGAAATGAATATTCTGCTAAAGTCAATTGAATTGGTTTAACGCTTTCATGCCGCACAAATTGACGCATGAAAAGGTAATATATTCCAATTAATTCGTTATCGTTAATGATATAAACTTTCGATTATTTTGTTCGCGCAAAAAGAGAAACTTGTTGGGAAAAAGTTTTGAAAAGCTATTTTCTTTTGAGCAAAGTACATCGTACAGTTCGTTATCTGATATTCATGAATGTCAAGTTAGAATGTTTTATCTTAACGGAATATTGAAGTGTTATGACGAAAACATGAAGGGTAACGTGACGGTATCGAGCGTACCGTACATCTTTTGTCGTGCCTTTTACGATGCCAAGCTCTGAAATTAAGTGAATGCGAAATAGGACATCTCGTTTTTAGCATATTTTCTTGTCAATAAATTGTTTAATTACGCGACAGCATATGTAAAACTCAGCTGGCATATCGTATATCATTTTTTATCGAATTTGTCTTTGTTTACGTAATACCTGGCTTAAATGTCACTGACAAACATGCAAAGCTGCGCAAAAACACAATAAATTGCTTTTTTCATTTGCTTTCAATATTTTTTCTATTTGGTCAGTTTTTCTTGCCCCGGTGTTTCCCTTTTTTTTTCTTCAGATATTGTTCAATTTCAAACAAAGATTTATGTTGCGAAATTTTCAAGTCCGCGTTCAGACGAGTGGAATAAATCACGATCAACTTCAAATCCGAAATTTCGTTTAAAAATCGATTTCGCAAAATAACTTGCACTCAAATATTTCTTATTACGAAGTGCGATTCCAGAAACTCCATTAGTTGGGTTGCTGCCGCTGTCAAGCTGTTTTCAGAGCTTGATTAATTAGTCAGTCGTGAACTTCGGTTCAGACGGACGCATTTCTTGCGCTTCTTATTTAGAAATAAGACTTTGTGCCAAGTGATCTGCTTACCTTTGGACTTTGCGCTATTATTGAAATGTCGACGGACAAAACCTTGATTGTTCACAACACAACAAAATAATTCAAGTCAGATTCATAGTTTTATCTCAATCAGTTGATTTGATTTAGAGGAGAGAGAACGAGAGAGACAAAAAAACACGAAAATAATAATAAAGAATGCGAAACATCAGTTGAACCGGTTGTTCATATGAAAGGAAACATGAAAGAAAGGAAGTAAATTAATATATATCACAAAAGCATTTTCCTGGAGAGTATTAGATCGTGAATTGAGTTCCACCCTTTGGCGCGCCTCTGTTTATTCGTGTTACAGGCACTTCGCATGATCAGATTTTTCAGCGAGCGCAGATTTTACGACGACAGTAACTCGAAAAGATGATAAAAAGAAATCCGACGAGCACAAAATATGATAATGTATAATCAGATAACACCGTAATTTGTCAACGTCAGTAAACTGCATTAACTCGGCTCATAACTAAACAAATCAATATAAAAGTGATTCACTCTCGATCCAATGATAATTAAGTTGAAAGCCACAAAGTTAATGACGCTAAAGAGTCGAACTTTGGGGATCACGCCCACGCCAAAAAACCGCATCGAATCCATTAAAATCACTAAGCACACCGAGCTGAATAAATTAAGTAGTAATGGGCGCTATTAAGTCAGACGATACAAAAAGGTGGCAAGATCTTGAATTAATCCGGGGCAATCTCGCATGTCAATATTATCTTAATTCCATAACCCGGGCGCAGTTAAGTTCGCTATAAATACGCCCCACCGCAACGGACAATCAACCTTGAAGCCCGTCGATTATTGGCAAATAACGTTATTCGAAAGCCAAGTGCAAACAGCGCCCGACAAACAGTTCCGTCGGGCTTTATTACAAACGATAAACGTTACGAATTGTCCAGCCAAATCAAATATCAATTATCATAGTCGGGTTCACATACACGGATTTAGCGCAAGGAGGGCAAGGGGTATTCAACATGCGGGTTTTTGTCGGCCGGATTGCGCAGTTAAAATGCGAAATGAAAGAGCGGCTCTTTACCTTGCGGTCAAGTGTGCCATAATGCTCGAGTCCGAATGAGTGACGAGTGCATATAAATGAGCTGGAAAGCTCAAGCGGGTATCGTTCTCGTACAGTTATCAGACAGTCGGTCCGGTGTGAATAGCAAATTGCGATTGGTCCAAGGGGGGCTCATCCTCTCCACGTGAGCAAGTGTGCACGTGACGTGTGCTTTATCACATCGCCATGGATGGGTGTACACAAGTCGTGTCAATGTGAGCGACGATACAGCCGGTCTTGCCGCTCCTGAAATATGCAGGTGATACGCGGGGGCAGGCAGAACTCAAGTGTGTGCGAGCTTTGTCGGCTTATACAGACCGTGCGGCATGAGTATTTGAGATTCGCTCATACATAAATACCCGCCTTACGTACACTGGATAAATGCACGTGTACCCGTGTAAGCGCGGCTCCGCTCGAGAGTCGAGCACAGTCACTCCATTGTCGCGGGCTAAACTCATTACTCACTGACAAGGTTAAGCAGTCACAAGTGTATCTTAACGCGTGCACCTCCACGAAAATCGGCCCTTCATAATTCGACGAGATTTAATACAATGCACATCACTGCACATGCATCAGCAATAAACTAATAAACCTGATCGCGCATAACAGCTCCTTTGTACAGTTCACGATCCTGCTATTTCGATGCGATTATCCCCAATGCAAATTAAGATTATTCATGATTTTCCACAAAACATGCGATTCGTAATTCAAAAATTACATTTTAATTCTTGTACCTAGTTGCAATCATCATTTTTTTCTTCATCATTTAGGTTAGTTTTTTTATTATATTTTGACAAAATTTGATGGAAATTACATTATTATTTCATCAGCTATGATTTAATGTTGATTTTTATCAAATTAAATTACGGATTTTGAAACCTAAGAATAAAAATGTCGTTAATGATTTAATTTGTAATCAAAATTTCATCAGCAGTTTATTTTATTTTAATTCAAACAATTATCTCTAAAAAAATATTTAAATTTCATATTATTTTTTTTCGATATAACCGAGTATGAGATATTGAAAAAATACTATTTTTTCATTTCCTTATTTTATTTGTATATTTTTCTGAATTTGTATTCAAATAATTTATTTAATGTATTTGAACGTTCACATAACGTTAGACAGGATATCCTGTGTGTCGAACAAAAATATCATTCAAAAAGAAATTCGACACTGCAAAATTGCGATGAATAATACAATGTAACAAAGTGTCATACTGCATTAGATAAAAACGCATACTCAAAAAGAAAGTGCAAAAAAATCGAGTCGTTGCATTAGTGACAAAATATTGCTTTCGCTTTTGATGTTGAACACTCAAACCGCCGTGCGCGGCTTCAAAACAGAGTCACTATTTAAAAACCCTTCATTTAACCGTGCATTTGACGTAGGAATTAAACACACACAAAAAGTATGCCAAGAGATTCAAATGCGTGGTGTTTATCACGGGTGGGTTCTTTTATTTTGCATACTTGGAATCAAGGATTAATCGATTTACATTGGATGTTGAAAAAGGTACGAAAATGATGAATTTAGCATGTTGATATTTATGAACGCTGGGAAATTCCTGTTGAAAATTCATGATCGCGGTCGCAAAATATACATAACGAAATGTATAGTTGGAAAACATAATATATTATGAGCAGCTAAGTGATGATATAAATCCCATTACATCTAGAAATCTAGGAAGTACAATTTCCGTGTGCAAGCAAAACGTTATTTGAGAGTTGAACCGGCGAAACTGTGTATCATTTTACTAACCACGCGCACCTCTCGGAGTATCTATTGATTATGCTACTTAGCGTATAAGGAGCATCGCGGTTCCCTATTATAAATGCATACAAATGGGCGTGATTAATAAATACGGTGATGTATGCAGATGCGGTGTAAACTCAAATTACATTTGCATGTATGAATCCATTAGTTTGTTCTCTCTAATTGTCCGAAATCACTTTGCAAGCATTTAATTAATTTAGTTTACATCCGGCTGAAAGAATTATGTACAAAGTTTCGTTAATAGCTCGCGCGAGGTTATTTTAACGGGCAAAGCTCAAATATGAATATGTGCTTTTTCGTTACAACAAGGAAACAGGATAAAAGCACAATAAATAAAACTGCGCGTGCAAAATTCATCGGAGTATTCGGTTGATTTGAGGAATGCTTGTCATTTTTCTGCAATTTGATCAAGTGGTGTACTCTATCAAGTTATGGCGCAGGCGAAGTTTATGCACACACTACAATCGACATGTTGCACGGATGTACATGCGAGAACTTTATGCATCCATAAATTCCGACTGTAAATTATGCAGTTTATATACTCCGGTTATTCTAATTTAAACTCCATTTTGCCATTCGAAACGTAAACTGCAACAAAAATTACTTGCCCTAATAAAATAATGTGAAATTTTATTTTGCTCACTGGCGTGTATATTGATGTGAATTAATGATTCCTCCCACGTACCTCACGTACCGTTTTGACAATATTTTTTACGATTTGCAATTGTGCATCCTGTACTTTCGAAAACGCGAAAATACATTTTCTCCGCCCCGCGTAATACATCCTCGTGATTAGACTTGGTGCAAGTTAATGTCTAATTATGCATTTCTCTCGTCGAGAAGAATATTTTTTTTTATTTTGCTATTGCACGCAAGTTTGCAGCCTAGAATAAAATAAATAATAATGAGGTGTTGCACGACGCTATAGAGGATGCCGCAGCTGATAAATGCTCGACGTGCAGCGCGTAATGTAGACTAACTATATGAAGCCAAATAAGGTACGACTTCGTTACCTACACATAAATGCACATTATTTGCTTCAGTTTTTGTTCCATTGTTATTTATGTGTTTTCCGTTTTTCGAACTACTTTTTTCTCTCTTCCTTTTCGCTTAGTTTTCTTTTTACCCCAGTGCTGATTTCGCGCTATAACATATTTTTGTACACACGCGAAACCTCTGATATATGTACAAGACAGCAAAACAATATTTGTGATAACTAAACAGAACTTGTTATCACTGCGACTTGTGCAAGTTCGGTCTCGGGTCAAACGTCACAGCCGAGTTAACTGCGTATCAGATTATTAAAGTTTATGAGGAATTAGTGATATCTATATTGAGAGTAAGAATGAAAAATGGTTTACAGTTTTTTATAATCTTTATTGTGCCAACCTTATTCAGCCCAAAAACGCCGAATAACATTACATATTTTTTATATCAAATCTTTCTTATATCCAGTTTCTTTATCACATTTCTTAAGAATGTAAAAAATTTTACAAAACAGAAAATGAAAATAGATACAATATAACCTTTCCTGTAACTAAAAACTGAAATGTAAAATAACATTGTTGATCCTTATTTTCATCGCCTTTCACGTGAGTTTTTTGTTTTTGTTTTTTCTTTTACATACAACAGCTTTTTTATTTCTTCCTCCAACAAAGTTAAAAAAATTATTTAGCTCACTAGTCGACGCTATTCATCCTTTTCCTCTTTATTTTTTCCTCTTCTTCGTATTCATATTTGAAAATTTAGATGTTAGTTTTTTTTCTTTCTTTCTTTTTCGTTTGATTTCTTTGTTTTTCATGCATATGATATATCTCTCAATTTTCTCAAACCTCTAAGCTTGTTCCTTTACATTCCATCATATATTGATCTAAATTCCATTCTCTTTTCCTCAGATATACCACATTTTTTCTTCCTCCTTCAACCGGTACCTTTTGCCTCTTCTATGTTCTTACATTTTATTTTAGTTACCTTTGTCTTAACTTTAATATTTTTTATTATTTTTACAATCCCAAATACAATTTTTAGAGTCGACAAATATTTGAATTCTTTCTATTCTATTGTGACATATTGTAACGTGCAAATAATTTAGCATGTTCACATTGGTTATGTATTTTTTAATCTGTATATTGACATCATTATCATGAGTTGTCCTCTTTTTCCTGTCCTGAATCAAAAATTTTTAAACCTCTATCTCATTTCTTAAATACTTCAATTGTTCTTTTTTCTCCTTAATAATTTCCTATTTTTTGGTTCTTCTTTAAATCTTATATCACTGAAAATATACCATGCTAGCTTTTCAAATATATATCTGTCAAATTTAAATGACTGAATTGTCATATTTGAATCTCTGATTTATTTCACCAATAAGACTTTTCTCAGCAGGAAAATTAGCTGTTCAATTTTTTTTTTTTCAATTCCAAACCTGAAGCCAAGTCTTATTTTATTAAACTTTATTTTTCACTACCGACTTGATCAAACAAAAATTTGATCGACCTCTTTATTTTGTCTCACGACTATAAATATTTAATTTCGATATAAATAGGTAACGACAAATTGACTTTTTATTTTACGATGATATAAATTTTAGATTTATTTTATTTAGCAAATAATTTAGAGCTTGCCACCCACATTGTTTTTCGATAAATTTTATTCTTGCATTTCCTGTCTGTTCTCTTCTTATTTTTGCCACAACTATGTCACGTTCCGTTCCATCTAAAAATCTTGACCTGCCAAACTTCTTTTTCTTTCCTCTTCTATGATCCTTCCCTCAATATGTTCATTTCTTTCTTTCTTCTTCCTTTAACGTCTTCTACTTCTGCTATCTACCATCGCTGAATAGTTTGCTGATTCTTATATCCTCTCTCTCATAGCTGTTGACCATGCTTTGATCCCTTGTTGTTTGGCTCACTCCATGTACGATATATCGTGATCTATGTAAATCTTTGTGTCATTGAGCGTGTTTTTATTTTCCATAATCTACCTTTTTTTTCCTCTTCTAATGCTTATATGTATATATATATATCTTTTCACTTCTCTAAGCATCATCGATTTTGGCCTCCACTTGCAGTTTCTCTCTCAAGAAAACTTCCACACTCTCATTCCACCTCACTTCTCTTCACTATACTTAACAGTACATAATAATACAAAAATAAAAATTTATTTTTATTTTTCACTGACATTATGCTCTCCCTATAGTTTTCATCGTCCCTATCTTCTACTTGATATACAGCTGATCCTCATTATTCTTTTGATCTTATGCTTGTAGTTTTACTTTGATTTTGATTCATAAATTTCTTCCTTTTTCTTCTTCTTGCATTTTTTGCTGTTTCTTCTTATACTTTTTATTCCTTTTCCGATCTTCTCATTATTTTTTTCCAACTCTCTGATCTTCACTTTTTTTGGTACAAATTTTTATAGGCCTTTGATGCCTTTTCCATGTTTTCACTTCCTTTTTTTATTTTCTTTCTTATCATGCTTTTCGATTTTTGACAGCATTTCCAACCTGATCTAAAAACTGCTTTCCCTTTTCAGTGACCGAATAACAGTTTATGATCGTTTTGTTGCTTAATTAAACCGATACATATTTGTTTTTTTTATTTAATTTTATTTTTTTTAATTCATTGCAATAACGTTTCACATTCTCCTTATGATGCTTTTTTTAGGAAACTTTTGTTCATGGTTTTATATCTTTGGTTATTAAATCATGCAAAATTGACAAATTGAACAAGTCTTTTCTTGAAGAATACGTTGAAAAATGAAATTAATGTGAAAAAAAATCTGACAAAAAATTGATACGAGACCACATCGTTGATAATACAACATATTACATGTTTTATTAATTTTTTGCTCAGCTGTGGTATTCAATATTGCGTTTGCACAGAAGATCGATATATATGGATATCACAATTAGTCAACAGAATATACAGACAGTAATTTCTCAAGATGCATTGTATAGTGCTCATCAATAGTTAAATAATACAAACAATTTTCAGAAACATTTCTATTTTGTTAATAAAAATTTGTCAATACTAATTGAGTCAATCATTACAAATAATATTTATAAAATAATTCTGGTTTTGAACTTTCATCAGATTAAACGGGATCGAGCAGAAAAAAGAACACAAAAGTGTACTCTAAAAATTTTTCATGCGAAGGAGTGAAATTTTTTGAAAACGTTGTAGCCGGTTACCTACAACGACATGAAACTTCTAAATGTATACTTTGTGACTACGTGGGTATACTGTATCATCCTAAGAGGCTGTGAGAATGTTCGACGATAGTATATTTACTGACGATAAGGGCCCTCTGCATCGTTTGAGAAAAGAACCGGGTAAATCAGAGCCTTAAGTATTTGTGTTGTATTTTTCCCGCTAATTCTTCAACTCATTGTTTGATTTCTTTTCCTTTTTAAACCTGACAAAAGCCCGTTTATAATGAATGATTATTATTATTTTTTAATCCTCCTTATTTTACTCTCGACGTATTACACTTAAATGCTATTCTATGCTCTTCTTGCAGCTTGCGTAAACGCGGACAAAGTGAAAGTAAAGTAACGAGATTACTTCATATACTCAAAAGAAGAAAAAGCAAAATTAAAGAAATTACTCTCATAAATTTTGTGTTAGCGTAATCAAATGAGCAGTGTAATTTCTGTCCTTGCAAACTTGATTGCGGTGGATTTTATTAAAAGCTGATTTGTTTTATGAACAAATGAAAAAAAGTAATTTAAATTTTGTCCTGAGTTTAGAAAATTCCATAAAATTTGTTTGTTTTAATTTCGTCGTACATACTTTATAAAAAATACTGAATTTTGGTATGGATGAAGCGTTTGATTGAAAGCAAATACATTTATTTACATGAAAATCTATTTGCTAGGCAACTTGATGACAAGACTGAGCATATTCTAGTTTCTCCGGTGTGGCATTATTGCATTATTGATATAGCACATTACGCGGTTGCATATCAAGAGAGGTCCAAGTATCTCTCATTATTGAGCCAGTCTTCCACGACACGTTCAACGATTCTGTCGTCTGACTGATGCACTAGTCTAAGTCAGTATGCCTGGCTTCTCAGCTATGGTATACGAAATCTAGTCCAATACCTTCATTCAACTCTGCTGATGACATTACCAATTGCATTACAGCACATTCAATGCAAATTTTTGAAAAATACTTTAATCCAATATTGCAATAACTGTAAAATAAAATTTACCCTCATGCTTGAAAACAATGACATAATTTTATAGCTCTCTTTCTTTTCGAATATGCATAATTTGCATTTTCTTTCACGTACTTTTTAATTAGCAATGCAATATAAAGATGTGAAATGTGGCTTACACGGGTTATGCGGATTCTGAATGACTGCGAATTTTGAATTAACTAAAGCGCACATAATGAAATTATCACAATTATCGGATTTATAAAGTATAATAATGTTTTCATACGTCCCATATTTGTTTGATGTAGTATGCATAAACTGAGAATTTTTTTTATACAGGAACTAACCGAAAAAGTCAGCTGGAATATATATTTTTCGATGAGTAAGCTTTAAGCTGTCAGAGCGATGTCACAGCTGCTAGTGTGTACGTGCCGTATTGTTTCATAGGCTAATGTTTAAAGCCATATTTGTGCTGGCACATTTATAGGTTTATCTGCATAATAAACGCAGACTACGAAGAAGAGGTGTGAATTGCACTTACACACGTATTCTCACATGTGCCCCTCAAACATCCTTCACATCCAGTAGAAGCATTAGTGCATTCACGTCTGTATTTCTATCTGCTTAGCAACGAAATCCGCTTTACGTTAAGACAGATAGTGTGTTGGCATCGTCAACTGATTGCAATATGTACTGCAATAATGCAACTTTAAAGCCGACGTTTTTGTCTCGCGTGTAAGATGACTACACCGTCGACACAAATACCCACATTCAATATTACTCTTTGTCGATTATGCGCAAATTTCATCGCCCAGAGAAAATGCATTCGTAGAGCTGACTCGTGATCGACGTAAGCGGTACTTTTCGAGCTTGTACAAGCACTTTCATCTATGAAAAAAAAAAAAATTGTTTAGTCGAATTTCCAGCGGCAAACGATAATGCATCAGATAAGACACTCAAAGTTCGCCCACCGTTGCAAACGGATGCGTAAAATGAATCTCTTCCTTTAGATACAATTTTATTCACTCTTTTATCGTATTTTTATGGTAATTCTGGGTATTTTAGAACACAAAATTTGTCTTCGTATTTTTAATTAGACGTTCTGAAATTATATTCAACTGTTTTTTTCTAACCTTTTTTTACTCAGATGGAGAAGCGTGAGCGCAGTCTATCTTTATGTATATATGTCAAAATATGCGCGATGTCATATGTATATACGTTGTCATATATGTACCTAGATATTTCATCTAAAAAACATATATGTTGTATAGGTCTCGTTATATTCTCAGTAAAATATATGTTAACGTATATAATACATATGTGTCACGTGTATGTCGATTTTTATTTTGTTATGGTTCTTTTCATCAAACAGTTCTTTGAAAAACCACAAACAAATTATTGTCCAAATGGAAGATGTGGAAGAATTCAACAACTCTTAATTTGTCACTGATCTAAGGCTCTCGATGCTCTTTTCAGCTCTTAAAAATGAAACAAGTAAAGCAAAAGAATCAAAGAATCAAAGGATTAAAGTCCGTGCAACCTAGTGTGAGTACAAAAGCTACTTTTTAATGGTTGATTTCCGTTGAATCGTATTTATTTTTTTTGCTTTTCTTCTCTGCAGCAATTGACATCTCTTACTAAGCTCAGAACAATTGTAGTCTTCTAAATGTTGTAATACCATGTAAGTATTTCTTTGACTGATTTTTCGTTGTTAGCACAAATACTGGTTTTCGTCCGCAATTCAATTAACGAATATTTTTAACGAAGATGAAAAAGTATAGATGTATGATTTAATTTTTTAACTTTTCTAAAGGGATAATGTCAAATGCTATATTAAATGCTGTTTTTATTTCATTAATAATATAAAAGGTTTTTTAATTTATTCAAGCTTATGATGGAAAATTAAGTTTGTTCTTTAGAATTGAAAACAACACTTTTCATTTTTGGTATAAATTTTCAGTTTATGTATTGATGGTTCTATACGTTTTATTTTTATGTTAATTGAGTTATTATATAATGAAAAAAAATTGTTTTATAAGATGATGTTGGGTGGATTGATTTTTGGATGTACCTCGAACCGCCAGGGTGGTAATAGACGACAGGATATCGAATATTTCCGGCTGGGAACCTGAGAGCATCTTCATCAGGCCGGAAAGGATCGTACAAGTGAGGTAAAATTGGAAAGTGGAGGGGGATGACTACTCAGCTGTCGGATTTGAAATTTTTTGAAATATTTTTGTGATTTTGAGAAAAACTTCGACTTTATTCCGCTAGATCCTTTATATGTTATTTTATGACTTACGTGGTAATATTTTTTTTAATATTCTATGACATTTTTTTGAATTTTCGATATTTCGATTCTTATTGTAACAAAATAATATATTTTTTCGAATCTATAAGATATTCTTACCTATTATCGACACTTGAAACTTGCTATCAATTTTTTTCATATTTTATACTTTAAAATTAATATTTCAAAAAAAAATATATAATGCTATTAATATGTTGCACGTGGTATGTGATAAAACATTTTTATCGAACATGATGAAATAATAATTCAAGTTCTTTGATTAAAAGTTTTCGATCGGATTGAATAAACTTTATAATAAAATTGTCAAATAGTGAAAAAGCAAAAATATGTAAAACAACATTATAGATTTAAAATATCAGAACAAATGTAGCTGTCGATAATACGCACAACTACGGTATATGAGTATACCGTAAGTTAAACATTCTTTTTTTAAATTGCCTAGTTCTATACATAGCTGTGACTTTGGATCATTTTTGACATGATATCATATTGGGGTTCTGAAGACGTATAATCATATTTGACAGAAACATCCGCTCGATGATGTTACGAGAATCCATATTTGTCGTCTGCAAATACGAAAAGTTAGAAACTCAATAGACATGGAGATGCAATATCCATTTAAAATTGCTTTCGAGTGCATATACAAGTTTGCAAAAACACGTCACTCCATCCGATGAGCATAGGCAAAGGAGACGAAAGAGAGGAGGGGTATTTTTCATCGAATTGTCGAACGCACTTAATATTTATTTGACAACAAAAAGCAAACAATTTGGTCGCGCGGAGAATGTCTCCCGAGTAAATTATATCCCTTTTCGTATATAAGACGACACGCTGCAATTTCATTGGCTTTCGCGCAGGGATTGGATTTCAAAAACTTTATTGAATGCGGCTCGCTTTTACGTGTTCCATAAAACCGAGTGGTGCACCCCCAGCGACGCCGGCGCCCCCTGCAATGAAAAGAAACATGCATTTGTGTTTATTCACGCCATTCTAAGAATAAACAGCCGACATAAAAGCAAGCTCTCGTCATCTTGGAAAACGAAGCTTTTGGATTGTTCGGCGAGTGAAATTATTGTACAGCATAATCCCCATGCCGCACTGGGTCATCAGGGTGCGATACAGTTTGCGCACGCATCACTTCAGCATTCTGCGTGTACCACTTTTGTTTTTCGTTGCTCTTTTTTTTTTATTTTTTTGCGCAGCTTCTTTCCCCCTCGCTCGCCACGAAAAGTTGAATTGTCGTCCGAACCTCGTGCGTTATTAAAACAGACATCCGAGGGCGCCGGTGTGAAACAATGACGATTGTGCAACTCTTCGTCAGAGTCCTCGACACAGTCGAAGACCCATTCTCTTCGGGGATTTGAATAACCGTGAATGCCGGGCGGCTCTGCATGTTGCAGGAAGCTCATTAGGCATGGCCCGAGGTATTCGGATCCTTGCCTTACTGTTGCAAGCCCATCTATTTTGAGCCGTCGTTCCCGCACCTTCTTTTTTTTCGCCCCTTTTTTTTGCACCGACGTTGCATGAAATATTCTACCTCGGTGTCGAATATGAAGAGTGTCGTTTTGACGCTTTGTGCGACGCGCGGATTAGGAAGCTTTTTGTACCACTTTAGCCTCGGCAAGCTTTTTATCGACAATAAATTTGTCATGTAACACTAGTATCTAATGGAGCTCTGATGAATTTTGTTTATTTATCGCCTCGCCCCGAAGTCACGAAATTGTAAATTATTCCGCCGGCTAAATTCGACGGAAAGAGCTTCCCGGTGTTACTCAAAGTGTCAGTTGCTTGTTGTCAAAGATTTTTTTTTTTGGAAATGCCGTTGTTCGAGCTTCCTTTTGATTGAAGATAAGCGAATTCGGCTAATTTTTTTCTCTTCTTCAACGACTCAGGGATTTTCAGAGAATACTTTACAGGTCACGTCGATTCTTATTTTAGCTTTTTGTATTTTGCAGTCGTGCAAGTGCACCGAAACAAATTTAAAAAATGTTATAAAAATATTTTTCTCTTTTGGATATCGTTATTGGAATGTTCTTTTTTAAACTAATAAACGTCGGATTTCATCAAGTAAATTAACTTTTTGTAAACTGAAGTTTGTATAATATCTGAATCTTATTTCTGGATAAGCTGCGATGCGAATTACAGAGACTTGTCATCAGTAAAATGTACCTGTCCATGGATTGTGCTAAGCTCGACGTACGAACTGATTTAATTAACGTCAAAGAAGACGTCTCGTCATAAATAATATTGTCGATTTGATATCACGTGTTCGCTTAGCAGAATATTATTATTAGTACGAATGCGAGCTCTCTGTGTGAATGTGTGCCTCAATTTTCTAGTATTTTTAGTTAATTAAATCAATAAAATCTTTTAAAAGGTAAACGTTTTCATTACATAATATATATATATAATAATTACCTCCATCAATCGATGCATTATGAACAATTCATTTCTACAAACAAAATTAGTTGGAATTTTTATTTTTGTACTTCATTCTATAATTTATATTTGTAGATTCATCAAATCCGCAAAGTCTTGTCTTCTTTGAAATTAATAGAGGATAATAACGTTGTGATTTTTAATCATGAAATGTTGAAAATTAATCTTCTAAGTTTATCAAGTGCCAACAAATTATATAAAACTATGGTGCTATATTTTAAAAGAGTTGAAATAACAATTATTTAAAAAGTTTCCAAGATTTCTAAGATATTATGCCATTTCGAGACAGAGCGAGAAATTCGCAAATAACGAGTTCATTTTCTCAAATAAAACAGTACAACAGCTTTTAAAGTTAGCTTCTTTACTGGCATTAATTTACGACAGTTTATGACAAAAGTCGCTTTTCATTCTTATTGCTACAAGCTCAGTAGTTCTAATGCAAATTTCAAACGAATCGACCGTTTGTGCGCAAGTTAGCATCTTTCCTTGTCGCAAACTCGTAGCAGCTCACTTTGTGCACACACAAAGTTTGAAGTTTGGTGACACCAAATGATGCACCACCTAGGGATGAGACTGACAAGGCTCTTGAAGTAATGACCCACCTTTGTGAGTGCACAGGGTGCTGTCATTAAGGAAGTGGATAAGATTCAAACAATTGTGGTACAAGAAATAATAGAGTTATAAAGTATTCAACTCTTGCGTTAAGTAAATGTAGCAGAACAGCTACGGTTTAAGTCCGGCTACAGTTTTAATGGCAGAAATAATTCTTGCGTGTTTGATAAGAAAATTAATATTAAATTCGTTAATTTGCTTACTTTTTCGAATTGTTATTGCGATTCAAGATGTCATAAGTGAAAAATATTCAAATTTCGTTCGCCCTTAATAAAATCCAATTAAAAATGAAGTTTGAATTAGCCTGACCGAGCGTGTTTAATGAAAAAGTTTGTAAAATCGAGAAGAGAAATGTTTGTGACCAGCTATAAATTTCAATCTGATATTTTTTGCAAATGTCTCTCATTCTCATAGTATTGAATAAAACGCTGCATCGGTTTGTGCGAGAGGTAAAGAAATGTGATAAATGTCAGTGAATATTTGATGTTGTAAAGGAGAATCGAATAAGTAATATTAAACTTGCACGTCAAAAATGAAGGGAGAGAAAAATTTAAAAAGCGATACCGACCGAGGAGATATATTTTCTTTTAAATTTGATTTTTTCCGAAATCACATCATGAGTTTGATAATGATAATGAACACAATAAACTGATCATATCGTATTCAACTTTAATAACTTCACACAATAGGTCGACATGCGCGCTAAATAATTTTTAATAAATTTCTGTAGATTGAAATGGCGATAAAACAACCGTGCACCAGCACTAGAACATAAATTTTTCCACAGAGTAAACATTTACGGTACAAACAAGATGATAAGTATGAAGCATACTAATTCAAAAAAGTGTAACAACCAAAGTAAATATTGCTCTCACGATATGACAGATTTATGCAAGTAAAAAAGTTGAGGAAACTGAAAACATGCCTGTACTAAAATCATATAATCTGTATGAATCCTGTGATAGAAAGTACTCTGTGCAGATGAGAAAAACAATTTTTCTGAACCTTCTCTACGTATATATAAGTAAATTTTGTTATTTACTTGATTTTTTACAAGTGACTATACATTGTAATAATAACTGAGCATATGAGTAATATGATTAAAAGTACAGAATGGTTCTGGTGCACGGTCAAGCATAAGACAATAAACCATATGTTTGTGAAATATTATAGTATAATATTATTGTAATACATTGCAACGCTTTGAACAATACAAACTTGAACTCAAACGATACGTTGTTAGTTTGTTTTGTTTATTTCTATTATAGAAGCGAACGAAAATTCAACATCAGTTTTGTTTTTTCAGTTTCTACCGTGAACATACTTCAATTGTTGAATTTAAAACTTACGTACTTCCATTCAATCGACGAGAACGATGTTCCAATTTTATGAAACAGGGAAACTCACCTGCAACAAAAAAAAATTGTACACTCAATTAAACATCATTCACCGATCGATCATTAAACTATAAATTTTTTTCATTTCACGTGTACGAATTGGAGTTATTTTTTGTTCTCTACCATCATACAGCTACAGAAAGTTTCTACCAATTTCGGGTTCGAAAAATCGTGATTTTTTTCGCAACAATCTTATAAACTAGGAATTTTCATGTGACATTAACAAACATCACACAGTCAAATTTAGGAGTATTTTTCTCTCTACGGCGGTCTTATGCTCTTATACCTTAAAGGTTCCTTTCTTGACGGCTAAGAAGTAAAGTACGTTATCTGTCACTGTTCATATCCACGGCTGCAGAAAAGGCTGCTGGTATTCGCGATAAAGTGCAAACGTGACGCAAGTGACGTGAGCGTGTGTGAGTGCGCGCGCTGGCTACCCAGTACAGTAGAAAAGTGCCGGCATGGTCAGCCGGAACGAACGAGCGGGCGAGGGGAAAAAAATCCGTTTTTCCCTGGTAAGCTCGTCCTTTTCCCTCTCGACGCCTTGGTGGCGTATGTGTCTCTTCGTTGTCTCGTTATGCGCTCTTCCAGCCCCTCCTGCATTAGCACATTTTCAACCGCCCCACCCAAAGTTTCTTTGACACACATATTTTTCCTCTTGCTCACGTCGTTTTAATCCTTTTAGCCGCTCGCTTACGCCCAGCTGACGCGGATCCCGTCCTCGGCTCTCCTCTGTTTCGTTCTCTCTCTAATTTTTTCCCCTGCACACGCGTGACCATTTCTGTACACTTTATTATTTACCGAACATCTGCCTCTGAGGCGGGCGAATGTGATATTCCCGCTATAGAAAGAATTATCTTTAAATTAAATATTGTTCGCAACCGTCTGAGTGTCGATGTTTTTTTTACTGCTTTAATTTCAGTTAACAGCAAAAATCCGTTTTCACCGTGATATTGGCCTAATCAACGCCTAAACCAGCTGTGGTGGTTTCCTGCGATAAAAATCACCTTTTTTAGTCCGGCAGTAATTTTTATGTATTTACTTAGGAAAGGCAATTTCGTGTCAGACAAAGCGTTGGACAGGTTTTTTTTGTGATGCAGCTCAGACATTCCCAGTGGATCAAGATATGAAATGCTTTGGGAGTTACTTTTTTTTAAATGCGGTTTTTTTGGATATTGTTATGTAAACGTGTTCTTTGACATTACGAGCTATTACGTGCGAGCACAGTGCGCTGCATTTTAATGGTCAAAGTAATTGCACGGAAGTTATGTATGCTTTTTCTTTGGCGCGCAATTTTCAACGTTGAAATGTTTTTGACGAGCCCCGACGGGATGATTCGTTCATTATTAGCGGCCGATTATCATTTTCAAAATTTTACCAGGCTTGCATGTAAAAAGCGCGCGTGCACGATTATCATATTAAATGGATAATTGCCCTGCATTCCGCAAATTGTCGATACGTTGCGTACAACTTATGGGTATAATGATCGCAAAAATTTCAGCCACCATTTGACGGGTTCAAACTTTTTTTTTATACCCGAGAGATAATGACAACATTTTACACGGTTTTTTAGAGCCTGTCAAATGGAATTGTTGAAAACATTTAATTTTTCATTGAATAATAAATGCGACGCTCGTCGAAGTTGTATTTTGGAAATTTTGACACAAGAACTTTCAGTTTTCATCTCATAATGCTTTGAAAATTTACCGTCCAGTTAGTTCGAACAGAGTTATATAATTTGACTGATATTTTTATATATTCCACCCCCAAACCATGCACTTAATTCTTGGAGATATTTTATCCCACTGGAATTTGTCTTTTGATAATACCAACGGACCGTTTATCACACAGACTCTACAATCTCACTTGTAACCAGACACTTGTTATACCTCGAACTCTTTACACGTGTGGCCACACAACACACTCACACACAAGCATAAATGATTCTCATAGTGGCACTTGCTTTTTCTTCTTTGCGCTTTCTCTTTCGATCGCACCTATCTCGCGTTCCCCTTTTATCTTCTTTGTATACCTAAAGGCCAGGGTCTGCAATGTTTCAAAGCCATTATCGTTACCTCGAGCAACCAAGGGCGGACGCTCGGCGAGACACGAAATTTTCGCAGTCATCTCTCGCGCAACGAGATATAAACCAAGTTGATTCAGAGGCGACAAAATTGAACTTTGAAAGACTTATACGCAGAAGTTAAACTTTTAATAAATCTGCTTAATTCGAAACAACTCGAACTTATAAATAAATTTCTGTATTTTAAACGGAATCAAATATTAAAGTATACGTTTGAAATTTTAACATCTTCGTTCGAGTAACTCCATCCGAGTTACAACACTTTTCGTTAAACTATGAAAAAAAGAAACAAGTAAGGCGATTATCTCAGTAAAAAATAATTAGGTATGTCCATTTAATTTTATTTTCGTCAGCATTAAAATAAGCGGTCTGTTGAGCCCCCATTTGCTTGGTGCCACAGGCAATCGAACTTCCACTGGGTGGTTACCTAGAAACCACCTCAAGTAAGCTATGGTAATCAGTGTCATTATTTACAAAAAACCTAAGCATTCGCTAGGAATTCGAATAGATAAAATAGATTAATTTGTTTTCCCGGGGAATATACAGCCGTTTTATTAAAACTAAAGGCGTTGAGTCACGAATAATCTGCGTTTTAATGTTACCTCGGAGGAATGCGATGCTCATGGGAACTGTTACTTGAGGAATGTTTCAAATAAAAAAAAAGGACACATGTAATACTCCCGACATCCAATTTTTCCGACTATGTTCCAAAAATTTATCGGTGACATGCAGATTTACATTTATTTTATTAAACCAGTTCCTCGCGCGCAATATCGTCTTGAAAAATTTTCTCGCAGTGGAAAAAGTGATTGACAATCGAATCCTTCGGAAAACACAGCCTTATAATTTTGGCTAATATTGTTTTCGAGTTTGTATTGTTCTTGCGAGTATTCGATGAAAAGATATTGTTGTCTTTTTGTTGCTACTTGAAAATACTAAGAAAGAAAATTCTCTACTTCAACTGCTGCTCCGTAACCGGCACAACAGTGTAATTGAATTTTTCCAGCCACTTCAACTTATCGCGCTACATTACCTGAGAAATATTTTCAGCATCTCGTGACAACATGAAGTTGCTAAGTTGAGTTTTGATTTTGATTATAATAATAAAAAAATAAACAACAAATGAAAATTGCGATTTCTTTTTTTACAGTCATAAGATCAGTGTAACATAATAGCTTATAAAAATGACCTAATCGCGTTGAATTTGCAACAACGTTACCAATTGTAATTGAACAAATTAAACAATTTGAAAAATATTCAAACTATTTGATCAAAAAAATAAATAAATATCTGCATTTATAAACAAATGTAAATTGTTTAGGAAAACATTCTGCCAAGTATTTATTCAAATTTCCATTTACATAAAAAGTGCTTTATGAATTTTTCGTTTAATCACGTCAGATACAATTTTTGTTTCAAGCAGTATACCAAATCTGAATTTTTTAAGGTAAAGATGAAAATGGCCAGAAAAATATTCTAAATCTCGATTCAGTTGTTTGAAAGCAAAAAACGGATAAATCCATTTTTTATTTTTTTTTAACAAATTTGAATCATTTAATGTCTAGGCTGGCGATAGAATTTGTTTAAATATTGAATAGTACTTTCTATAATTCGCCCAAATATTAATATATTATTACCATAATATGAACAAATTTAAAATACTAGATCGATTTTTGGGATTTGTTAGGAATGATTTTATGATTTCTTTTACAAATTAAGTTATCTGTTTTATTTTTGAGCCATCAAATTGTTGTACACTGATACGTAGAAGCTGCATGGGATAAAAAAAGACGGTTATCGGTGACGTAAAAGTTGTTGCAATTCTCACCAAGTTAACACCATCTTATGACAATGCACGAAAAGCAGAAAAAGTAAATCGAAAACAGAACAATGGAGCGTGGCCGATTGGTCGTTAAGGACATCTGGACAAAAAAAAATTGGATGGTTTTGTTGTTTTGGTCCAGCGCTTGCTGGCGAAAATGATTTTACTTGTTCCGTCGTAAATTAGAAAAACTCAATATCACTTATTTGCTAAACTTTTCGCATTATGTTGGAAAAAAATTGGAATTTCATTACGGCGCGTTACAACGATAACAACGTTGAACTGACGATCAACATAATCCATCGACCCTTCTTCTTCGGTGGCGGCTGAAAATTGTAAAAATAACGCCCGATGCAAAAGTCTTGGGAGAAAATGTCAGCGTCAACGTCTCGGCGGCCTCGTTACGTGCGAATCGACTTTGCCCAAGTCGTTGGCCCAAGTTGGAGTAATTTTCTTTTCGTCTAATGTCTTTCGACAATTTTCGCTGCAAGCGTTTTAGTTGCCGAAGAAACGCAATATACTTGTTAATCGATTCTTTCCCTTGCAACAATTACTATCAACAAAGCCGGGCATTTATTCAACGAGGGCTGCAAAATAGTAAAAGTAATATTGCGCCACGATTCAGTTCCGACTTCATCAAATTAAAGAGATACTTCATGAACTCGTTGCTGTAATGTGTCGATTGTAGGCGAGTCGGACTCGTTGTTACGGGAGATGGATTGTCGTAGTCGCGAGTTTTTCAGATGCTCCGACGAAATGAGACCGGTGCAAAATTGAATTCCACGAGTGAATAATTTTCGACACACAAAGCTCATTTTAGTGCTCTTTGAACGCGCATTTGTTAAGAGTCCAAACGTATTGTTTGAATGTGATCTAATCCATTTCACGTTTCACTCAAGTACCACGTGTGCTGATATATTAGTACGGTGTGTTGTAAATACGCACGACAAAGACGGAGCGCGTTTAATTTATCGATTTTAGCCCAGCGTCATACAAATGTTCGCCAACTATTTTCATATTATATATTTCCCAACGAATTTTGGTTACATCTACAGTCCGTGTTAAATTGAATGAAATTAAATGTTTTCACTTGAATTTAAACTCTTTTTTTTTTCATGTCGTTCATTAAAGTTTACATAATTATTATACATAGCTTTGCTGTTACATTGAAAGTTTCAATTGAAACAATGTGAAAGATTTCAAAACAACAACTGAAACAATAATTCAGATAGACAGATAGAATTATTTACAAGAGACCAGTCGAAATAGATCTCTTAGTACAAATCATTATCTTGATGCCACTCGACTTGGTCGTCGCATATTGATAGTACCATGAATGATGAATTCTATAATACCAATTACTTTGTTATTCACAAATGCTTCACATAATTTTGAAGGAAATTTTAAATTTAAAGAGTTTATTAATGTATTCCGTTACGGAATTTATGAACACTCCACGCTACACATTAATTTTATTAATATAGTGTCGGTCAATAAATGTTTTTTTTTCTGCAAAGTTCTGAAACGTGCTTGATAAGATAGTTTGATGTGGTTTTGGCGTAACCCTAAAAAATTACGTTCAGGACCCTTTAGAGTACGTTTAAAAAATGATCAGAAACTTCATATTTTATCTGTTTTTACTTTTAATTCAGAATAAAAGAAATGTGGTGAATAATAATAACGAACTCTCAAAGTGAATATGCAAGAACAAACGTTTCTGTAAATCTCAGATATAACGTTTTTGAATGACACCTCCGCATGACAAAGTTATGAATGAACTGTGAAAGTGTCCAAAAATATAGAAATCATCTCTAAAAATCGTGGAGATGAAATTCCATTTTACATCGAACTTTTCTCTATGTAACAAATTGGATTGAAACTGAGGGGGGGGGGATTCAGCGAGCTTTATCAAAGTTTGAACGAATATTTTTTTAGAGTACCTAATAAGTGAGTTTCAGATTAAGTGACGATGAAAACTCGAAGTTATATTATTAAATCCTAAACGACCTTGATGAGACCCTGATGAATTTGCTATAAAGTTTCAACACAATGGAGAGAAAGCTCAAACGAGATGAACTCAAGAAAGCTTCCACGCAAAGACCATGCGAAAACTTATTGAACGTTACATTTGTTATCAGCTTCTGAATAGTTTTTCACACTAGACTTTATCGAATATAAAAAACTCCAGAGATTGTCTTAACTGTGCTACGTAAGTTTTTAACCCCATCTACCTTTATCTTACTTAAATTATTACTCTGTTAAATTAACAAAAGAACAAAATAACGCGGACAGTAACAAAGCTTTTTGAAATTCTCATAAACATGGTGGTGTTTTTTCTCATTATTTCGCCTTTCTCTTTGTTTATATCCAGTTTAAATTGTCAGCATAAAATTTCAGTTTAATTAAACCAAATTAGATATTAGTTTACGTTTAGAATCCTTAGGCTAACGTTTATTAATTAAACAAAATAAATAAAATTCTTTCTTGAAGTACTATCAGATAATTCAAGCCAAAATTGGAAGTGACTAAGATGCCACAGCGATTCGGGTTCGAATTTTCTTTTCCTCATAAAGATCATGAAAGAGCTGGCCTGTGTCGCATACAAAATAGCCTAAATCAAGATTATCTCTCGAAATTTTCTCCTCCGAAACAAAAATTGGACACACCAATTATTTTGAACAAATTTTTTTCCAATATTGATGGAACTTTTTAAATGAAGTACACATCCGCATATTCATTTACCTCAAAATTTAAATTCTGTAATTCGCTTTTTTTAAAATTAGTTTTTAATACAATTACCAAAAACATTTCATGCTCGAAAATCGTTCTGGAAAAAAAACATAAAATCTATTAAAAGGAAATGTAAATTGAATCTAAAAACAAGCCAACTATTTTATGTAATAATTGTTCAGACTTGATCAGAACATTCAAGTCATCCTGCAATCCGGATTTGACGTGTTCAAACGGATCAGCTTGTAGAATGATAGATTACTTTCAATTGACATAGAAAAAAAAAAGAAAAAAAATAAAAACCGAAACATTTTGTAGTTGGTGATAGAAAAAATAAAGTTGTAATCATTTTCACTTTCAGTGATCCAGTTACAAGTGTCACATCTTGATGAGAACTCCACAAAGCTCTGATGGAGCCCTTCGATTGTGCCTAATCGGACAGTGAAACTTCAGCATGAAACTCAATCGACGGACAGAGATCAGGCCTCCCTATCAGAACCTTTTATATATTGAATGAACTCATGTATCTTTGCTATCAACGTGTATGTATGGATGTATTGCAGTGAATAATCGCAAAAACTGTGCTTTGACAAAATTTCTGTAAAATGAAGAGAGGGCAATCGTTTGATCGAAGTAAACGTAGTTTACTGAAGCTACGGAATATTTTTTTTCGTTTTATCATCATTATTTGTCTTGTGAGAAGTCTCTATGTGGGCTGAGTCTCTGAGGAATTGTATCCTCTTTGATATCAGATAATCCAGGAAAGACGAGTCGACGCGAAAGCATTGCTCTCTTTTTCAATTTCATCTCTATCTCATTTCTTCCACTACGCTCCATTATTTTCCGCCGTGCACTCTGACACCCGGCGTTTCTTGATCGCCTGGCCACGAGAATGATAATTAAACTCTCTGGAAGTCATTTTCAAGCATTAGACAAACTTCACTTCCGGCGTATTTACGAGCATGATATTTCATTCGCAGCAGCTCTTCGCACTCCCTTGTTTTTAGCGCCGTGTTTTACAACCCCGTTCATTTACTATTTTTACATCAACATGACATTAAAGCATTATGAACGCAAATACAATTATGAATACATTTCATGGTAAAATACCCTTTCAAATAATGTACTTGATGAAATAGGTGGATTATGAAACACACTTAGGAGCAACTTGACCTACAGGGGTCATCCTGATTATGTTATGTCAATAATTTCATTATACCATCCGGTGTGAAAAAAAAAAAGTTTTCAATTTTTCCACATAAACAACATTGATGTTGGCGATAAAATTTGAATGTTAATCGTTAACTTTAAGAGTTTGTGCTTGATTTTGAGTGTTTATTATCGAATTTAATAATTTTCACTCCGCACGTCTTACACTTGCTAGTCCATAGTTAATGATCATCATTTCAGCATGCCTGAGCAGCGATGGAGCATATTATCGACTTTTATAGTTTATAACCAACTTTAAGCTTTGATGTTCATTATTTCATCATTTATGCTCAATATTGAAACGTTTATCTTCACGAAAAAGCAGATTTACGATCTGGTAATTAATTTTGATTACTAACCACAATTTTACTATTGATGAAATATTAAAAAAGTACAATCAATTGAAAATATCATTATTTTAAACAACGAAATTATACATAAACTAAACTTTATTTAATGTTCCCATTTATCTACAAAATATCATTATGAATTAAGTGGTTGGAATAAACAATTGAAACTTTTTTCTGTACAGCTTAATAATAACAAATTCTGGAGCAAAACAAATTTTTCTTTCCTACTGGAGAGAAATTGTTTGGAAACATTTTAACGCAACGTTCTTTTTTATTCGATTTTTTGACAAAAATAAAGAGATAAATACGAGTTTCAAGTGCACACTAGAGCTTTGCACAACTTGAAAGCGTATTTTTTCTTAAAAAAGGAAAACAAAGCAAAAAAAAAAAAAGTTGAAAATTCTTTAAAAACTGCCTCTCAAACAATTATTTTTATACGCATGATGAAACAGAAACACTAATTTTATAAGTTCGCGGTTGTTATTTTTTTGCATTGGCCGTTCGCTTACTTTTCACACACGCGCGATTTTTTTACGCAAAAGGTGCCATATCACTTTGTCTGATGTGCGGTACAACTGATTCTATTTGTTTTGCTAGTGATACTCTGCAATATAACTTTTCGCTGTTGTCGTGTTTGTTACTTGCAGCAGTTTGATACAATAACAAACAGTTTGTTTTTCGATGAAAATGTAAAACTTATTACAAGCTATGTCGGTATAACTTGGTTCTGAAGTCCTGGATGCAGATGAAAATGATGTTAAAAAAATTAAAATATCCCTATAAAAATATTAGTAGTTTTGGTTTGGTTTTAACCGCAGTTGTAGATTCATCAAGTTGAACTAATATCTGGTTAACGATCAAACAACATTTTTATCATTTAATTTGTTTCCGAAAAGTAAACAATAAAAGATAGGGTTTCACACAATGATACTTTTTTAATAGGTTATCGTTTGTTTGGACGCGTTCGAAAGTTTTAGTTAGAAGATTGTTTCGTACGAAATTTAGACGAATTTTTTTTCCTGAAAAAGTTTTTATTAACAATGTTCAATCACATTCTCGATATCGTTGTGGATATACAGTTACGTGTACACGCGAAAATCATAGGGAGTAAATATTGAAATTAGTAATTTTTCTTTTTTTTTTTTTTTTTTTTTTTTTTTTTTTTTTTTTA